>NAVB01000553.1:0-16740 GCA_002179805.1 Acanthamoeba lenticulata
TTTATTTTATTTTATTTTGTATTATTTTTATTGTTATTTTTTGAATTATTTTAATATCCATGGGCGGTGTGCTGACGTGGCTCTGCTCCTCGTCTCCACAACACAACACAAGTTGTTGCTGGCGTGGCACATCCGGCACCCGGCAGACTTTGTGCTGGCGTGCGAAAAGGCCATGTGCGGCACGCACGCCGTGCTGCGGGAAACCATCCAATACTACACGCGACACGGCGCGGCCGCCGGGCCAGAGAAGCGCGGCACCTACCCGGAGCTCAAGATCATCCCCAGCAAGCCCTTCCTCGAGGACCCGCCCCTGCTCTTCCGCGCTGAGCCTTTGTCTTCGTCGTCCCCTTGAGAGCATGAATAATTATTGATATATCTTTTTCATAGAAATTGATGAAAATGAAGTAGGTAAATATTCCTCTGTATTAATATTGATGTTCTTCCTCTTCTTGTCATCGACAAGCAAGAGTCATGAGCACAATTGCTTAGAACTGCTTGAGCTCGGTGGCCTGGCGCATCTCGCCCATGCCCTTGGTCTCGATGGCCGGCTGCGCCTTGTCCACCGTCTCGACGTGCTTGAGCTGAGCCCCCTCCTGCACTTCCTCCAGGAGCCGCGCCCTGTTGCCCTCGGGGTAGACCGCGGCGCGGTTGCGCTCCAGCCGCGGCGCAGAGCGATCGCTGATGCTGGCCTCGGGCACCGACTTGAGCTTCTGCGCGCCGCTGTGGCGAATGGCCCATCGGAGGTCGGCCAGCGCGGCGGACCGGGCCTTGAAGTTGGTCGACAGGTCCTTCTTGGTGAGGGGAATCGAGTTCATGAGGCCCTTCTCGCGCACCTGGACGAAGAGCATGGGCTTCATGGTGCGTCGCTCGCGGATCTCCTGCAGCAGCGGCTGCTTGTTCCACTGCTTGAGCTTGAAGGGCGAGTCGAGGAAGAGGTCGGCCACGGCCGGTTCGAGAGGCGCCTCCACATGGCGAAGCTGCGTGGTGTAGGTGAAGTGGACCAGGTCGGCCATGACCGCCTCGCGCCGCTTGAGCGCCTCGAGGAACTGGGCGCTCTGCTTCTCAAAGATCTTGCGCTCCTCGAGCGTCTTCTGGAGCTTCACCTCGGCCTCGCCCTTTGACCTCTGCTCGGCGCCGGCCATCTTGAGGTCGTGGTCGTTGAGGATGCGGCCAAAGGCCTCCTTGAAGGCGCCGATGAACTGGTCCTTGTAGCCGACCACGAGCGAGGCCTCGCTGTCGAGCTTGGCCTTGGCCTGGTCCAGGCGCTGGGCGTTGAACACCGAGTCAAAGCCCGCGCGGGCCTTGTCGATGGTGTCGAGCGGGTTGACGACCTTGTCGCGGATGCTGGCGCCGGCCTTTATGGACTGGTCGCGAACATCGCTGGCCACCTGGTTGGCCTGTGTCGAGACAGTCTCGGTGAGGTTGGAAAGCTTGTCCTTGGCTTGATGAGCGTAGGCTTCCATTATGATTGTGTTGATGTGTAGAAAGAAGCTGAAGTAGCTGTTGTTGTTGTTGTTGGGCTTGAAGTTGCGATGACCACACCAACCTTCTGCCCATTTTATGGTCGGCCTCTGGGCAGAGGTCTGCCTGTTCGTCCGCGGAAAGAGGTGCGGAATTTCAGGTGGTTTCACCACCGTCACTTTGCAGCTGTGCAGCTCGAAGGCAATCCCCACCTGAAGGCAAGACGGTAATCTGGTGGGCTTGGTATAGTGGTTGCCACGAGCCCTGCGGGTGCTGTTGGCCATCAAGCTGCCCGCGTATATCAACATAAAGCTCCTTTACACTCGATGAGCAAAGTTTGAGGAGTCGGCAATGCAGATGTTGAGCAAGGAAGAGCAGCAAAAGGAAGGAGGGGAGGATACGACTCTAATGGATGAGACCGGCCGGACGAAGCAGCTGAGAGAGCAAAAAAGGAGGAAGAGCGCAGCCGATGAAGAACTAGAGAAAGAAGAGACAAAAAGGATACGACACGGTGGATTCCCGGGTGGTCGCCCACCCCAGTACTAACACCGCCTGGCGCAGCTTAACTTCGCTGTTCGGATGGGAAGCGGTGCTTTCTCCGCAGTATGGCCGTATCCAACAACAGAGGGTTGCCCTCGCAATGTTGTTTGGTGACAATCTGGCGGTCTTCCCAGTTCACCTTTTCTTCGCTCTCTTTTCTTTTTCTAACACACCTGATGAAGAAGGCAAAGGAGAGGCCCGAGGTGCAGGACGAGGGCGCCACGTTCCAATTCGGCGGGCGCATTGTGGAGGTGTTTCACTCTGGGCAGGTTCATGCAGCCATAACACTCCTCCTTCAGCAAGCGGCTGTCGTGGGGGTGCATGACGACGAGGGGCTCGAGGTCAGGCACATGGTGGGGTTCGACATGGAGTGGCGCCCCGAGCACGCCCGTTCGTCATGGCACCCCATCGCCCTCATACAGCTGGCCGCAGAGGACGTTTGCGTCATCTTCCACATGCTTAAGCTGGGCAGCATGCCCCCTGCTCTCCGCCACCTTTTGCTTGACGCTAGCATCATGAAAGCACGTTCCACATGCTCAACAAGACAATCCAAGATCTGAGCACAATTCTAATTGAAAGCTGTTCATCAATTGAACGTGTGGCAGGTGGGTGTGGGCGTAGCGCAAGACCTCGGCAAGCTCTGGACGCAGTTCAAGCTCGAACCACAGGGACTGGTAGACGTGACTGTCGTGGCGGGGAGGCTGGGCTTCTTCAAGGTGGGCCTCAAGTCGCTGGCACAGTCTCTGCTTGGCGTCAGCGTGCCCAAGGGCCAGAGGCGCACTGACTGGGCTCGCGAGCGACTCACCCACCAGCAGCTGCTCTACGCGGCCACTGACGCCTTCGTCAGCTTGCTCCTCTACCACCGCCTCGTTGCGCTCGAGGAGGAGGATCGCGCCTGGTACGGCCTCTACGTGCCCTGGCTCGACAAGTGCAGCTACTCCTACAAAGAGGACGAGGAGACTGCTGTTCAGGACGAGACTGCTGCAGTCGTTGAGTTGCACCAAGATTGCGAAGGCGAAGAAGATGAAGTTGCACTTGTTGAAGTAGAGGAGGAGGAGAAGCAGGAGGCGCAGGAAGGGATGGAGGCCGCAGTGGAAAACTGTACGCTCGACGTATCGGCGCTCGAAGACTTGGAGACGGCGGTGGAGATGCTCCAGAGGCTCGACCAGCACTGTGCCGCGAGGTTGGCACGGGTCGAGACCGAGACCAGAGCCATCCTGCAGGGCCTCGAACCGCGGTTTGACGCCCTCACGCTCGACCAGAAGCGACTACGCGATCGACACCAACGACAACAACAAGGCAGAGCCCCCAGTGGCCCTCTACACCGTGGTCAGGCACGAAAAGCTGTTTATTATCAAAGAAATAAATAAATAAATACTACGTGAAGTAGAACAGGAAGAAGACGAACAAGAAGAGTCGTCGAGTAGAGGACCCCTTGTTGGAAAACGTACAAGACAAAGAGAAGAAGAAGAAGATAGAAAGAGAGGAGGCATCATGTTGGAACAACTCTCTACTTCTTGAGACCGCTCTTGAGCTCGTTGGCGATGCAAAAGGCCATGTCGAGGCTCTGCGTGTAGTTGAGGCGCGGGTCGCAGAAGGACTGGTAGTTGGTGGAGAGGTTGGTCGGGTCGAGCCCCGCCGAGCCGCCCGTGCACTCGGTCACATCGTCGCCCGTGAGCTCGAGATGTACGCCGCCCAGCCGGCTCCCGTGTTCGGCGTGGATGCGGAACACCTTCACCATCTCGCCCATCACCTTCTCGATGTTGCGGTACTTGATCCCCTCCGGCGTCGAGTCCGTGTTGCCGTGGCATGGATCCGACACCCACAACTGAAGAAGAAGAAGATGATGAAGAAGATGAGGCACGTTGAGAAGAGATAGTAATAAAGATGATGAAGAAGAAGAAGGCGATGACGTACGACGGGGATGCCGGTGCTCTGGGCGGCCTTGATGTGGTTCGGCAGCTTCTTCTCCACGTTGTCGATGCCGTAGCGTGTGATCAGAGTCAGCTTGCCGGGCTCCTGCCCGCATGGAAAGACAAACCCAGGTGAGCCTCCCAAGCAAGGCACGATGAAGTTGAACATGAAGATGCGGACGAACCTTGTTGGGGTTGAGGATCTGGATGAGCTTGATCAAGTCCTCGTCCGAGGTCGAGGGCCCCACCTTCACGCCGATCGGGTTCGCAATTCTGTTGTTTTTAATATTTTAAAAAAAGAAAAGAAATTAATTCAACACATAAAAAACAATTAAAAAGTAAAGAATCTGAGGCACGCACCCGCGGAAGTACTCGATGTGGGCGCCGTCGATCTGGCGCGTGCGGTCGCCGATCCAGAGGAAGTGGGCGCCCAGGTTGTAGTAGCCGTGCTTGACCCGCTTGGTGAGGGCCGTCTCGTAGTCAAGCAGGAGGCCCTCGTGCGACGAGAACAGGTACACTCCGCGCAGCGACTCGCTATCGGCGTGGATCGCCTGGTAAAAGTCTGCAACCAACCAGAGTGAGGGTCAATCGACTTGATCAGCATCAACGGCATCTTCGTCTACGTACTGAGGCCATCAAGAATCTTATCGACAACGTCTTTGTAGCGGTCCTTGGTCTCGGGCCGAAGCACATTGTTCAGATTCCACTCGGGCGCCGAGTGAAGGTCCGACACGCCACCCGTGATCTGTGTGATGCACACGCATGATCAGTTTACTTTCATCAGCCGTGAGTGAAGAAGGCAGAGGCAAAGCGCACCATCGCGCGCAGGTAGTTGGCGGTAGCCACTGAGTGGAAGTACGCCTGCACAAGCCTGGAGTGGGCCGCGCGGAGTGAGCTCGATCGATACGACACGATACGCGCGTGCACCAGGACGGAGGAGGCACGCACCGCTCGGGGTCGGGCTTGCGCTGAGCCACGTCGAAGCCGTTGATGCTGTCGCCCTTGTAGGAGACCACTTTCTGGCCGTCGGGCGTCGTCTCCCAGTTGGACGTGCGCGGCTTGGCGAACTGCCCAGCCATGCGGGCGATTCTGCGCCGAGGAAAAGACGTGCCCAACGTGATGAGCACGTACGTGTGCCAAAAGGGGAGGGAGCAGCTTTTGGTACCGCACAACGGGCAATCGCGATTCCCAAATGATGACGAGTGACATCTGCAGAAGGATCTTGAACTTCTTCTCGATCGTATCTTGCGTACACTCATCGAACCTCTCCGCACAATCTCCTCCCTGCAAACGCAACGTTTTAGTGGAAACCAGTGCATTTGCGCCAGATTAAATAAAAAAAAAGCTGAATAAAGTGAAGCGCGACGGACCTGAAGCAGGAACATTTTGCCTTCACAAGCCTGTGCCAAGTAAGACTTGAGCTTCTCGATCTCCATTTGGTGAACGATCGGAGGCAACTGCTGGACTTTGTTCAGTGCCCTGGCGAGCGCCTCTTGGTCCTCATACTCGGGCTGTTGCTTGATGGGCAGTTCCTTCCAGCTCTCCGGCGTCCACTCACGCTGCGGCTTGCCCTCCATCTCTCCTTGGCTCTGGTGGTGATCTTGGCGTTCGTGCAGAAGCCTGCTTGTCTCTCTGCGTGTGCGTAGCGCCTGCCAATGCCATGCGCGCCAAACACGTATTTGTCGACCATTCCGTAGTTCTCTCGCCGTTTCATTTCGAGGAAAAGCGCAAGAACGTGATCTTCTGGTTTGTGTTCGTACGGCCAAAGGTCCAAGGAGACACGCAACATGTTGCACACTTGTGTGTATTCACATTGAGCCCACCCTCACAAGTTGTCCTTAGCCAACAGGACACAAGCGAGGTCACCTTCACATCACACCAGACCAGATCACTTGCTGCCCTCGTCCTTCTTCTCTCCGCCCTGGCCGCTCTGCTTCATGGCCTCGAGGATCTGCTGGATCTGCGGGTCGTTGGGGTCGACGCCAGGCAGCGTGGCCAGGATCTCATTGAGGAAGGCCGGGTCCGTGATCTCGCCACCAGCCGCAGCAGCGCCAGTTGTGGAGGCGGCGGCAGGCGTGGTCGAGGCGGCCTCCTGCGTGGAGGTGGTGATCGAGGCCGCAGGCTTCTCGCTGGCGGCGCTCTCGCTGGCCGCGGCGGACGACGCGGGCTGAGCCTGAGCCATGGAAAGGGCGATAGCCTCGGCCAACATGGCCTCCTCGTCCTCATCCAGACCGGCCGAGGCCTCGGTCATGACAGCCTCCGGCGTGGTGGAGGCGGCCGCGCCGCCCTCGCCACCGGCCGCACCGCTCTCCTTCTGCTCTCGCTCGCGCCGGCGCTTCTCCTCCTCGAGCGACGCGCGAATAGCCTGCACGCGAGCAGAATCGGCGGTCATCAACAAAGAAATTGACAATAAAGAAGAAGACGATGACGATGAAAAAAGTACCATGGCCAGCTCGGGGTCCTCGTTGGGGTCGATGCCAAAGAAGTCCTCGCCGCCCTCGCCGCCCGCAGCGGCACCACCCTCGCCACCGGCCGCGGGTGCCCTGCCCGAAAGGGGTGACGCGCGGACAGCCTCGGTCAGCGAGCGCATGCCGGGCTCGACCACGACAAGGTGGCTGTTGTCGTTGCTGTTGACGGCCTTGACAAAGGCCTCGAGCTTCTCTCGGTTTTCCTCGACTTCGCCAAAGCTGATGACATCGACGGCGACGTTGTTCTTCTTAAGCGCCTGGCCCAGCTTGGTGAGGGCAGCAGCGTCGGCCTGCGCCGGGCTGCCGATGAAGAGGATCATTCGCTGGTGCTGGTTCTTGTTTTGTCTGTGCTTCAGCGCCAGCTGTAGTTTCGGATCCAGACTGCTGTGAGGCAAAGTTTACAAGCAGGCAGGCGCGAGCGAGTGAAAGGGCAGGTACCTGAGCGACTTGTATGCTGGTCATGAGGTCGATCTTGCCCTGCACCTTGATCGCGTGCAGCGCAGACAGAACCTTGCCCACGTCAGGACCGGGGGTCACCAGAACCTCGGGTCTGTACAGGGGCACCCGCACATTCATTCGTTTCAATGATAAACATTTGCCACTCGAGGAAGCAGCGATCGAGGGGGTACCCTTTGGCCATTTTGAGCACACCCACAGTGTTTTCTGGATTAGACTGGAACTTCCAGCCCATCACGACGTTCACCGCGTCGATTTGTGCTTCCATTCGCGAGGGAAAGTAGTCACCATTCCTCATCCATTCCGAGTTGTCCAAGCTTTGGAAGGCGAAGAAGAGCAAGTTCAGTGTAAGAAGGTGAGAGGGAGAGACAGAGACAGAGATCTTGCTGCAAGATCAGGGCACGCAAGGGCTGCGGCCTTCGTACCAAATGATCGTCGCCTCCAGCACCATCTTAGTGGTTCAATTACGTGTGCTGCTAATGAGTTATCTTTCTTCTGGTTTTGGGAGCGCCCACAGGACCAGCAAGGTTGCGCCACCGAGCACGGTGCTGGCGGACGAGCTGACGTGGCCTGACGTGGTATGTTACATTTTTTTTATTTGTCCAGTTTGTTTCTTCACTTCGGCCACCGGTGATACACGAGAGGTGGTCAGGCCGAAGGTGAAGACACTGGTGGTCTCATACACGAGCTAGCGCTTAGCAGTCGAAGGAGGCGTTGAAGACCTCGTTCTCACCGCCCTCGTAGACGCGGGCAATCGAGAGGTACGGCGGCCTGTTGTACTTCTTGACGTACTCCTGGGCGTAGCCCATGCCCTTGGCCTTCTCGGCGGGGCTGGCGCCCTGGCCAATCCAGACGTAGATGTTGGCGCCAGTGTCGAACACGAAGACGTCGTTGCTGTTGAGGAGGCTCTTGGCGATGCGGCCCGAGCCAACCTCGGTGAAGGTCATGGTGCCAGTGGCATCGCTGAGCCTGAAGAGCTTCTTGACGGCACTAGCGGCGGCATCGTCGTCCGAGCCACCCTGAGCAGCGCTCTTGACGGGGCCGAAGCCGCCAAGCATGTTCCAGAAATCAGCCTTCTCGGGGTCGTTGTCAGCCTCATCGAGGACGACCACGCGGGGCTTGCCCTCACGCTCGTCATCGATGGCGCGGCAGAGCTGAGCCGCCTTCATGCGCTCTTGGCCGCTCGAGGCAGAGCCGTTCCACTGGTAGAGGACAAGGCCAGCATCTAAAAGAAGGGCATGTGAGTTGACATGGTCACTCTGTGTACACGAACAAGCTGACGCACCGAGGATGAACACGTCGCCCGAGTTGAGCGAGGCGCGCTCCATGGGCACCTGGACGCAACGGATGTTGCGGCGACCCTTCAAGTGCAGCAGACGAGGCTGCACGTGTAGAACAAAACGATTTCTTGTTAGTTGCCGTCTACGAGGCTGAGCATGAACAAAGGTCGTCGCACCTTGTACTCGGTGGGCTTGACGTGGTTGAAGCCAGAGGCGACACCACCGTCCATGATGCGGATGCCATTGGGGAAGTAGGACATGAAGAGGGCAGACTCATAGCCCTGAACCTCCCTGTACTGGACGGGGGCGTCCTTCAGGTAGGTGTCCAGCTCGATGGTCTTGTACACAGCGGTACCGGCCTCATCCTGTATAGCAAAGGGTGTAAAAGCAGTTAGCCAGAGCCCAATGGTGGAATGAGGCTGAACAAAGTGGTGCGTACGAGGGTGGTGTCGTCACCGAGCCAAAAGTGGAGGTTGTAGGCGAAACCACCGCCAGGCTTGCTGTAGGTCTGTAGAAGGAAGGTGGGGGTGAGACTTTCTTGTTAAGGTGAACAAGTCAGGAGGTCAGGGCGAACCCAGAGGATGATGTAGCTGTCGCCGTCGAAGAACTGGCCGTAGGTCTTGGGGGCAACAGGCACCACCTGTGGAACAGTGTATTTGGTCAGTTTCCAGTTCTGCCAAAGCTACTTGTTGACGGGTGTCCCCACCTTGAAGTTCTCAATGCGCCAGACCAGCATACCAGCGCTCTTGCCAGTCTTGTGCCACTGTATGTGTGTGTGTTCAGGTGAGCCACGTTTCTTGTTTAGAGAGTTCAGAAGCTGCGTTAAACAGCCGAACCTCAGTCTCAGTAGCGGCGGCGGTCTCCTTGCAGCTCCTCTCGAGGTCAGAGCCCAGGTTCTCGATGTTCGAGCCGACAATGTTGAAAACCTTAGCCTTCTGCATGCTGTGTATCACTAGTCCGACAGTTGTGCTGTGCTGGTGTGGTGCAAAGAAAAACGTCTCTTCGCCAAGCAGACACACCATGCCCACCACGCGGAGTAATTCCAACCAACCACGTTTCGTTACAGGGAGGAGGGGTGGTGTGTTCGCCTTTTTTTGGGTCATGCCCGAAATTGTGAAAAATGCGAAAAATGCGAAATACATTTCCTTTGCTTTTTTGGTTTCTTTTTCTTTCTCATCTTTTGGTCCTCATCTCAGAGATTTCCGTCCGGCAAGAAGTGTTGCAACAAGGACGAGGCAGTGAAGATGCAGTTGGCTGGAGTAACCGGGGAAGGTGTGAAAATTTACAACGTCTCCGCCGGCAAATCACTCCCAGAATGGCTTGCCGAAAAGAAGAAAGCTGCCCTTCGGTATTCACCACATCTTATTTCATCAATCTCAATTGAGAATGCTCAAATGCGCCCTCCTGCAATCGCACAATTTTTCCAAATTGTCCATCTTTTTAAAAAGATTTGCAGAATTCAAAATTAAATCCTGCTTCTTACCTCCTTCATTCCAAACACTAGCTATGATTCCGAGTATCGACGACGGCTCGAGCTCCTTCAAGATGCCAAGTTCCCCGTGGCTTGCCAGCGCATCAAGACCTCGCGTGATGGCCGTTTCATGCTGGCCACAGGCACCTACAAGCCACAAATCAAAGTCTACGAGCTCTCGCAGCTCTCCATGAAGTTTGAGCGCCACCTCGACTCCCAAATCGTCCAGTTTCAGGCACGCGCCCGCCTCCTCTTTCTCCTCCTCCTCGTCCTCCTCCTCTTCGTTCTCCTCTTCCTTCTTCTCTGCACGCGCCCAGCTGGGCTGACTGGCCGCACTGCAGTCTCTGGCCGACGACTTTGACAAGCTGGTGTTTCTGCGCGCCGACCGCTCGATCGAGTTTCACGCGCGCTACGGCCGCTACTTTGTCACGCGCATCCCCAAGTTTGGGCGCGACATGACCTATCACTACCCGTCGTGCGATCTCCTCGCCGTGGGCTCCTCGCGCGAGGTCTACCGCATCAACCTCGAGCAGGGACGCTTCCTGGCCCCGATGGTCGCGCAGTCGTCGGCGTTGAACGTGGTCGGCGTGTCGCCCCTCCACGGCCTCATCGGAGTCGGCGGTGTTGAGGTGCGGCCCGCCTCTGCTCGTCTGTGAAAGCTGACGTGGCTGACGTTATCATCATCATCATGGTGGATCAATGCAGGGCCTTGTCGAGTTTTTCGATCCGCGACAGAAGAAGGCGGCGGGCCGCGTGAGCACGGCCTCGGGCCTCGCGGCTGCCGACGCCTCCATGGCGGGCGCTGGCGACAGGGCTGCCGAGGTCACCGCCCTCCGCTACAACGACAACGACCCGCTTGGCCTGGTACGCCTTTTTTTTTTTTGTAAGTAATAGAAATCAAGTAGCGTTTTCGTAATTTAAAAATGTAAAAACGTTTTCAGTATTTCTGACAAAAAACAAACAAAAAAAAAACGGCAGGCTGTGGGCACGGGGTCTGGCCATGTGCTGCTGTACGACCTGCGGTCGTCGCGGCCGCTCATTGTGAAGGACCACATGTACCGGTTGCCTATCGTGGACATCAAATACCACATGTCGCCGCTGGCGTCGTCGCCGCTCATCATCTCCACCGACCAGAAGATCGTCAAGATCTGGCAGCCGGACTCGGGCCGCAACTTTGCCAACATTGAGCCCGGGCCGGAGCTGCACGACACGTGCGTGATCAAGGGCACGGGCCTCATCTTCATGGCGGGCGAGATGAGCAAGATCAGCTCCTACTTTGTGCCCGCCCTCGGGCCGGCGCCGCAGTGGTGCTCCTTCTTGGACAACCTCACCGAGGAGCTCGAGGAGGACGCCGCCCCGGTCATCTACGACGACTACCGGTTCATCACGATGGAAGAGATCCAGCAGCTGGGCGCCACCAACCTCCTCGGCACAAGCTACCTCCGCGCCTACATGCACGGCTTCTTCATCGGTGCGGCCTTCTCTCTCTCTCTCTCTCGTCGCCATCACCATCACGATGCCATTTTCTCACACGATGTTGACGTTGACGTGGACGATGATGCCGGCAACAGATCTGCGGCTGTACAGGAAGCTCAAGGCGGCGGCGGACCCGTTCGCCTACGAGCGCTACAGGAAGGAGCGAATCGCGGCGCTGCGCGAGGAGGCCGCGGCAAGCCGCATCCGGACGACCAAGAAGAAGGCGTTCAAGCGGTCCGACCTCAAGACGCCGGCGCTGGAGGCCGCCGCGAGCGACAACCGGTTCGGCGCGCTCCTCACCGACCCGGCCTTCAAGGTCGACCGCAGCTCGGAGACCTTCAAGCGCCTCAACCCGATGGGCCTCCGCCCGGGCGCCAAGGCCGACGACGAGCCCGTGTTTGACCACTTTGAGAAGGTCGAGCTCGGAGACGGTGATGACCAGGAGGCCGACGACAATGTCGACAACGAGGAGGAGGCCGAGGCCGAAGAGAACCAGGAGGTAGACGACGGAATGGAGGAAGAGGAAGAAGAGGAGACGATGTCGCGGAAGCAGAAGAAGAAGGAGATGAGGAAGAACAAGAAGAAGGCCGGACCGGTCATGTACGAGCTGGCGGGCGACCAGGACCAGGCCTTGGCCGCGGCGGCGTCGGCCAGCAGCGGCGGCGGCGCGTCGGCGACCGCGGGCAAGCGGAAGCGACGAGAGCGGCTCACGCTGGAGGAGCGCCTCAACAACGAGACGGTGGCGACGGCCGGCGCGGGCAGCATGAAGCGGCACACCGACGGCGCCATGCAGCTCACTTTCGTGCCCAAGACCTCGGCCAAGAAGGGCAAGCCTGGCTTCGGAGCGGCCGCCCAGCAGCGCGACGGCGCGCCAGACACGCGCAAGCGCCGCAGCTTCAGAACCAAGTGATCTTGTTGTGGGGCATAAAAAATTGAAAATAAAAATAAAACAAAGAAAAAGAAAAAAGACGAACTTTTTTTGATTTATTGCCGCTTTGTTTGACAGATGGAGGTCGACGGCCAGCGCTCTGCCAAGAGGAAGAGGATTGACGAGGAGGCGGAAGTGGAAAACGGCGAGCAACAAAGCATAATCACAGAACAACAAGAGGTCGAAAATGGGACGCAGAATGAAGTGCTTTTGGATGTCTTGCCGTATGTCGATTCCTACACCGAGGACGATAAGCAACTTGCGCTCCGATTGATTCAGGAGGAAATGGGCACCTTCCAGCCCCCAGATTATCTTGCCACCGCTCTCCCGCCCCCTCCTCTTCCCACATTCTTGGGAGGCACCGAGTCGCTCCTGCAAGCCGAAATGGAGCGCGTTGGTGCTGGCAAGCCACCTGTGGGTGGTTTTGACGCCACACGGTACCCAAATCTTCCATAATGTTAGCGTTACACTTGCAATTCCCAATTTTCCAATTGGAGTGGCCCACATTGTAGTTGTGAGGTTTCAATTTTGTGAGCGAATTGATTTAATGGCTTACGTTGGTTCTGGTGGCCAGGTATGCACTGCGGCGTCCACAGGGGAAAGAGGAGAAGGACCCCGAAGCGTGGGGCAAGGCCATTGAACAGGCTCAGATGGTGCTGCAGCACCAGCACGCGCGACTGGCCAACCTTCGTCTGCTCGAGCAGTTTGGGCCCAACGCGTGGCTCTCCAACAACCAGCGCCTCCAGACGACTCAGAAGCAGTGCGCTTCGCCTTCTCCTTTGGCCTGCGCGATGAAGGCGCCTCTTGCTCAACAAGAAACACAACAACAGGTTGGATGACGAGCTGCGCGCCGTGCGGGCGCAGATCGAAGAGCTGAACCGACAGAGGCTTGAGGAGCAGCAGGCGGCCGGCTCTAAGCTCTATCGTGCACAGGTTCCAGCTCGCCTCCACCCCTCGCTCGAGTTCTTCTTCTTCTTCTTCTTCTTCTTCCTCTTCTGACCTTGCGTCGGTTTGGCACAGGCCGAATGGGCAGAGCTGGTGCAAAAGAACTTGCAGCTCGACGTCGCTTGCCAGCAACTCGAGCACAACTTGCCCTCTCGACCCACGTACGCGACCCCATTAGGAGCCGCTACCCAGGCGATTGGTGTCTTACTTAATATGTTTCAAATATGATCTACACTACAGGCCATCGTCAGATGATCAGGGAGCCATGTGAGTAGCAGCTAGCCCCTCGTCTCCTTCCTCCTGTCTTGCTTCTGTCTACAAAAAATGGTTTCTCGGATAGTTTCATTCCGCTGTTTCAGCCTTATTGTCGACGGGCTCTTTTTTCTCTCTTTTGTTATTTATTTAGCGGCTCAGATACGAACGTTAAATTGGATCAGATAGTCCCATTAACGACTAAGAGGACAACGTTCAGCCAGTGGCGAGGAGATGCAACACGGAGGTGCCGCCCATATGGCGTCCCACGGGACTGGGGGCGGCCAGCAAGAACCTGCGGTTGTTCGAGACGAATGGGAGCGATTGCGACGTCTGGGCCGAACACGATCACATTCGTACCCGGATCGACCAGCCAACGGGCTTATGTCCACTACTTCTCCGACTACTGCCTCTCCCTCGAGCCCCGCCCCACCATTGTCGAACGGTGGTGCCATGCCCCACAATTCGGGGTTTCCCTCCAACGATTCTACTTCGGCCGGTATGGAGGTCGACATGAGCAATCCAATGGGGCATCGCAGCCACAGTGCGGTCGCAATGTCGCACCACCATCCGCAACAGCAACCGCAATCATCGCCACAGTATCTCCAGCCCCCCACGAGCGGTGGAGGCGGAAGCTGGCGCGAGGGCTCGCCAGACGCCGACGCCCAGGGCGCCGGGCGCCGCCTCGTGCGCGGTCGTCGCCGCGCGGGCAGCGAGGCCTCGGCCTTCCCCCCACCCGTCCTCGCGGGTGGCCACCACCTCCCCTCATCGTCCCTGGCCTCTTCGTCCATGTCCGCCACCTCGGGCGGGCCCGGCTCCGGCTCGGCCTCGCCGCTGACTGACAGCGGCGAGCAGCGCGCGCGGTCCCTGCTCTCGACGCCGCCGCTACACTACCATCACCAGCAGCGCACGGCGGCCGTTCACGGCCACGCGCACGGGCACGGTCATGGGCACGTCCACGGTCATGGACACGGCCACGGCGGCCACCACGCGGCTGCGTCGCCCCTGGGCCAGCACCAACTGACGTCGGCTCAGTACCACGACGAGCTCGAGCGCCTCGTGCACTCGCCGCTCCTCGGCGACGCGCCGTTGCAGCACCCGGGCGGCCTCCAGCTCCCGCACGGCGTCCCCTCCTTGCTTCCCCAGCAGCAGCAGCAACAGGCCCAGCAGCAACCCCAGACCCAGCAACAGCAGCAGCAGCCGATGATGCATCATCAGCAGCAACAGCAGCAGCAGCACTACGGCCAGCCGCAGCGCCAGAACAGCGGCATCGTCCCACAGCAGCAGCAACAGCAGCACTCGCACCAGCCACACTACGGAGCCCAGCAGCAGCAGCAGCAGCAACAACAACAGCAACAAGCACAGCAGCAGGAGATGGACGAGGAGGACCAGGCTGGCGACAAGGAGGAGGTTCACGTCAAGCGCGAGGGCGGACTGCGCGAGCCGACGGGCACGGCGTGCCCCGAGTTCAGCTTCAACCTGCAGGGCCTTTACCCGGCCGAGCTGCGCGAGGACGGCGTACGCTTCTCGGTCATGTACCAGGTCCACTACGTGCGCATCTTTGAGGAGGCCGACGCCGTGCGGCTCGACGGTGTGCGCGAAGCCGTCATGAGCTTTTGGCCCAAGACGCGCCGCTTCTTCAACCTCTTCCAATCGCCCTTCATCGTTCACCAGATCCTCAACATCGACTACATGCTCTACGACGTACGTCGTATTCTCGGTCCTCTTTATTTATTTATTTATTTATTTTCGTTTGTCTTCGTTTTCTTTTTGAAAAAGAAATTTACTGCAATTCAAGAAATGAAGTGCTCACTGCTGCATTGGTCCCTCCCTCACAGGCGCTGGTCAACATGCTGGTGCCCGACCCGTTCCGCTGCGTGGCGCCCGAAGTCTCGTCCGCCATCATTGTACGGCTCCTTTCTTGCCCTTTTCATCCCTGCTGGTACGCGAGGGCTTACCTGGCGACGCGTACACCAATACAGGAACTGTCGCGGCAATACCCCGCGTGGCTCCACAACGCTATCCAATTCGCCATCCCACTCGCCCTCACCGGTACTTTTACTAAATAGTTTTTTTTTAAACAAAAAACAAATCAACTAATCAATGATTTTTGCTTGTGTAGATGCCAAGATCAGAGCGGTGAAGTATTTTTGTAAGACGCTGCACAAGCGGGCGATGATCAGCAATCTGGGCGGGCGGCTGACCAACCACCTCAACGGCCTCCACCTGACCCCCGAACAGCGCCAGCGATGGAGCGCGCAGCTCCAGCAACAGGCCTCGTCCGACGAGGGCGCTGACATGTCGTCTCTCTCCCGCCGCCGCATGCTGCAGGACTGGCACGACGATCCCCCCTTCCTCGTCCCCCTCCCTTGCCTACGTCATGCTGACGTCATCACACCGCCTCTACAGGATGGCGCTCGACTTTGCCTTCATCGCGGCGCAGACGTCACTTTTTGACACGCCTGACCGGCCCTACTCGGTGCCGCTGCCGTCGACCCTCCTGCAGGACATCACGCAGCTGCTGGCCCACGAGGCTGGCATCGAGCAGTGGTCTGAGTGGCTCGTACGACGGCGCCCTCTCGCGAGACAATGCCTTTTCCTCTCGCATGACTGACATTCCTTGCACACGCGCAGCACGGCTCGATCCTGGCCAATCACATCTTTGCGGGCGAGCGCAAGGAGAGCAGCGCCAAGGCCCAGGGCGACCTCATCCACGATTTTGTTCTCAAATGGTCCTTCTTCAGCGCCAACGTCCAGCAGGAGCTCACCTCCATGCGCGCCGAGACTCTCAAGTACGGCTCCCTTCTCTTGCCACATGGAATGCATTCTGCGGCCTGTGAGTAACGCCAAAAATGTGTGGAATGCGTATAGAATGTTTCGGCTGTTGTTTGAGTGGGTGGAAGCCGTGCTCAACCACCACATGGAACTCTCGTGGAACAACCGCGGCCCTGGCGCCGGCGCCGGCGCTGGCGTCTCTGTCGGCCATCCGCCACCGAACGGTCCCGCCATGGCGATCGCGGGCGGCAGCCCCGGGGGCATGCCCGGCAGCTTCTCGCCCTCACTCATGCGACGGCGCGCCTCCCCGCCCGACATGATGGGCGGCTCTGTCGTCCCGTCGGGCCCTGGCGAGCTCACGTTCCACACGACGGGCCCTGGCGGGCCGGTCGTCGCGCCGCCCGGCTATGGCCCGGGCGCCGGCGGTGGCTCGCCCTTCTCGTCGCCAGCGCCGTCGCCGGTCATGGTGACGTCCGCCGTCTCGTCCCAGCCGGCGTCGCCGCTCCAGGCCCGCCCGCCGGGCAGCGCCGACGGATCGGCAGCCTCGGGCTCGCCTGCCGGGTCGTCATCCGCCGCGGCCGCTGCCGCCGCGGCGTCCCAGCAGAGCCGGCTGTACATGCAATCGCTGCACAACCAGCAGCACCAGAAGGCCCAGGCCGTGGGCTACAATCCCCAGCAGGGCCAGCCACAGTCGGCCCAGTCCCAGCCGGGCGCCTTTGTGCCCACCGGCGGAGCTCCGCCTTCCGCCTACTGGGTTCGTCCTTTTTGTTTTGTA
>NAVB01000559.1:0-20332 GCA_002179805.1 Acanthamoeba lenticulata
TGAGAAGGTTCCTATGCTGCTGGCTGCTTTCATGACGACTCCTTTTGGTGGGCAATGAGCAAACACGTACGCCCCAGTTGAAGTTGTTCATGCCAACGGTCTGGTGCTCGATCTGCATCGTCGCACCTACGCTGTCCATGTTGCTCATCTTGGTGTAGGAGCCCACGCCGCGGAACGTCTTCGGGTTGACGATGATCTCCTCCCCGTCGATGATGTCGTAATGCGTCGGGGGCGCGTTGATGACGGCCAGCAGCTTGGGAAGCGTCTCGAAGCGGACCTCCTGTGCCGCCCCCAGGCGGTAGCCAATACCGTAGATGTTGCTCACGGTCAGGGCTAGGCCGTTGGGCGTCGATTGGTCCTGCATTGCCTCCGGTCTGAGGAACAGTCTTGAGTAGCAATGCCGGCCTGCAAAGAGAGCAAAAGAGAAGAAAAGTCAGGTCAAGAGGCATAAGAAGAAAGTTACAAAAAAAGATAAACGGGTCTCACCATTGATGCTGAAGGGGAAGTCGGGGTTGAGCTGGGCCGTGAGGCTCATCAACATGACCTTGCTCTCCTTGGTGGGCGAAGTCGTGTATTCCAAGACCGCGACGAGCTCGTTGGTGCTGTCCTCGTCCACGTTGCCTGTCGACGAAATGAGGGTGAGTGCAAGGGAAAAAAAAAAGAAAAGGGGGCATCATCGAACCGATGGCCAGCTTTAACATGGGGCTTCGGTTGACATCATCCACCGGACGGACACCGGTGTAGATCTCAAAGGCAGAAGGGTTAACGAGTTCGATGCATGCAATCTCGTCACAAGTCAGGTGGTTCAGGTAGAACAGATACGCGCTGCCAAGGCTTGTGGTGTAGCCAATGACAATCTCATCGCTCAGATCACCGTCCAGATCACCCGCCACCATCTCGAGACTGATCATGTCACCACCAGAATCAGCTCAGTCAATTCTGCATCACATCCAACAGAGGATACAACTGAGGAAGGTGAGCGAGCTCGTTACGCACTTGATGTTGGTGTTCCAAACCCAGGGCCCTTGTCCGCCCACCAGCAATGTCTTGACAAGCGACACGGGTAAGTGAGAGTCGGTCTCGTCGATGGAATAGAGGTAGACAGAGAGCTGGTTGACGTCATCGATGACGCCCAAGGCCAGGTCACTAAGGCCCGTGCCGTCAAAGTTGCCCATGACGACCCGCACGGCGTGTGGCACGTTGACCGAGCGCAAGGCCACGGGTTCCATGGGCGCAAACTTGTCGTAAGGTTCGCTCGAGTTGAACGTGTAGAGGGTTATCATCACCGTATGGAAATCGACGATCCACGCAAAAGCCAACTGTCCATTCCCACACACACACACGAGTGCGGGTTAACAGCAGCCGGCACGCAAGACCGAACACAGAAGAAAAGAAAAGAGGTCGGGAACACGAACGGTGTCAATGATTTCGCCACCACCGGCGCCCACGTCGCCGGCAGCCATATGAAACGCGAAGCCTGGCGAATCTTGTCTCAATGGGTTGGTCGGCAGTTCGCTACTGGGGTAGGCTGGGGTGCCAGGGACGGGAAGATACTGTGCTAAGAGGAAGCGTCGGCGCAAGGTGATCTCAAAATGGCGCGAAAAGCAACCGCACGACTCGCGTGAGGGGTCGATCTTGGCCGTATCGTCCCAAACAGCGGGGTCCTGAATGCTGAAGTCCACCACATAGAACTGAATGTGGCCCTCTGTGCTGATAAGGGCCACGGCCAGTTCCGGATACCCATCGCCGTCAAAATCGCCCGTCTCGAGCTCGATCTGCCCAACCACCCACAGACCACCTGTCCACGCGGGCATTTCCAACGAACTTATCTGCACACATTTTGTGATGATTAGTTTGGCTAGCAGGCAAGCAGCTGACGTCTGAGTCCGAACCGAGGTTGATTCCGGCTGACCGCTTGCACCGAGGTATGTAATGGCCGCGGAAAGCCTTCCACCCTCGCTGAAGAGGGTGACGATCTCGTCCTTCAAGTCAAGATCGAAGTCGGCACTAGCGCTAGCCACCGCGTCGACAATCTTATAACCTTTGGTTTCTTCATCCGCCAACTTGGGGATACTCCCAGTAGAAGAACCTGCACCCGCAAAAGAGGTGTCAATCTTGCGGCCCAGAAGTCTCTGGGCGGAGGGGAAAATGGATTTTTGAGAACAATAATCATAAAAAAAAAGGTACCTGAGCAGACGGCCTTCACCAAAAGGATGTTTTTGTTGCGAGGCGTTGCAACACAGTTGTTGGCTCCAGTATTGGCGGCATTAATCATTTGCTGCGTCCACTTAAATGCACCCCAAAACGCGCGCGTCGAACGGTTGTTTGACTGGAGATCGGTCATGGTCGCAAGGTAGTCGTCCTCAGTACCGAGATACCTCTCGGGAGGTTCGGCGTAATGCTGCTCGCGTGCTTTGGCGTTGTGGTAGTGATAGCGGTGTGGCTCAGCAAGTTGGTTGATGTCCTCCTCGATGTACCGGCGGCAGCCCTGTTGGCTGGGGCACGAGAACGGGACGCCAGGTCTACCAAAGGCTGCGTCGCTGACCGTAATCTGGCAATAGGCGCGGCCCTTGCACCCGCTCGACACGAGCGAAGCGACCATCGCGGGATCGGCTTCGCAGTCGCGCACGGAGATCAAATCAGGCGAGTCATCGCCCGGGACGCAGGTGCCCTCGAGTGCTCCGTAGCGTGCCCACGTGATCTCAGAGATCTTGCCGCCCAAGGGGCACTCCAGGCGCATGGTATTGTCGAGGACCGCCCCGTAGATGTCCCTCTCATTAAAGGCACAGACCTCGTTGGTACCAGAAGCGTCCAAGTCGAAACAATCTTGCACGAGGAACTCCAGCCACCAGTCGAACATGAAGCCCTTTCCGATGGGGCCCGTAATCTCGAGCTTGTACTCATTGGCCATCGCGGGCAGCCCTTCGAACTCGCTCATCGACGGCACAGTCACGGGTACGAAGCCATTTGGGGCTTCAGCAACTGCCTGAAATTTGAAGACAGTGTTTGTGCTTGTTGACAGAGCCTCTGCGTGGAAGACAACCCCAACAACCATGTCAGTGATGTGCTGGTGATGCAGCTTCAAAGGGTTAGAGAGGGCCCGTACGGCCAACAGCCTTGAGCACAACCGATGTAGAGACGTTGATGGCTCCCTGCCCGTTGCTCGACAGCCCGAACCTCGTGAGCGTGAACTGAAAGCTGCTTGCGTCGTCGGTCATGCGCAGGTTGACAACAACAGAAAGCGATTTCACACAGGCTTCCTTGTTCATGGCCATCTTTGTGATCGAGAACGTGTTGGGCAAGTTATCCATGTAGTGCCACGACTTGACCGTCTTGGGTAAAGGAGCTGTGTCGTTCAAGCATTGCAAAAGCGCTCATGAGCTATACGAGGAAAAGTAGTCAACCCAGACCTGTAAGGCGCGCCACACACACACGTACCGGTACTGAACGTGTCCTCCTGTAGGTCGCAGTAGGTATCGTCATCCACGCCCTGCTGGTGGATAACGTGCGCTGTGCCCATCGTGTGCTCCCACAAGTCGGTGCGGTACGTAAGGCCCACCGTCTGCCTTTGGGAGAACCAGTTGCGCTGCCAACGTGTCAAGAGCTCATCCACAGCAGCTTTCCGGTCTGTGGTTCCCGTGTTGGGAGAGATCTGTAGGACAAGAACGTGACGTCTGCTGTTCAGTCGATCTTCTTAGCGAAGACGCTAGTGGTGTGGTGAAAGGTACGGTTTGAGCTAGCGCCACGTCAAAGACACCCAGGCTAGAACGATTGCGCAACGACTCAGCCCACGAGATGCTTGACTCTGCGGAAGGCGGGACGGGTAGGGTTTGGCCGTCAAGGCCCTGAACCTCGAACCGCAAGTCGGATCCGACCTGGATCAACGATTGGTCGAACACAAGCACGTGGGCCAAGTAGGTGCCTGCCTGCTGGAAGGCGACGGTAATTTCGTAATAAGCACACGTAGGCTCATAGTATTTTTTGTAGCAGCTCTCCGCGGTGAAGGGCTTCCCATTTCCGCCGATGAGGCCCAGCTGGCGCTGGACGGCTGCTCCGTCAAAGAAGGCCAGGGTGAACGATTCTGCGTCTTCGCCGCCGACGCGAGGCCGGCCCTGAGCGTCGACAAAGCTGACGCGCACGATCTGGTCACGGAAGATTCGCATGTCCCCGTCGATCTCGTTGGGCAAAAGCTTCACGATGGTGCTGGGCAGATCAGGAGGGCCGTAAATCATAAAGTGCACTCTGTCCCGCGAGTACCGATCGGCCTCTGGCTGCAGCGGCAAATGCCACAGGGCCATGACATAGAGCTTGCTCGAAGTATCTGTCGAATGGTTCGTGAAGACCGAGCTGGGCACGGTGCACCCCATTTGTCCATTCGCCTGTTTCTCTACCAGACCGCTCCACAGGATGTTGGGCGCTGGCACTACTCCAGTGCCCGCAGCGTTGACCCTGGCCAGGATCGAGTCAGTTAAAGACATCAGGCGCAGGAGATCATGAAGGGGTGATGATCGCACTCCACAGGTGTAACTTCATCCCACGTGAGGATGCACTTGGCCACCATGGTGTTTGCGTCAGGTGGGGTGATAACGCCGGAGAGATGCAGGATTCTGTCGCCCTGAATCGTGTAGTCCGCTCCGATGGGCGTCACCCCCGTCAAGACTGGTTCATCGCTTGGATACGCTGTACCAACAACGAGTGACACACACACACACCCCCGACGACACGCAGGCGTTGTCGTTTTAGCAAACTGCAACTTGGAAAAATGGAGGGAAAAAACAAGTGGTGTGTGTACGAGTCTCGCAACCGGCGCCGAAGTAGCCAGAGTTACAACGGCATGACGTGCTGGCGATGTCCTTATCCCACCAGCACGTGCCGTGGACGCATGTGGTACATGTCGGAAACTGCACAGTCGTGGGATTGGTTGAGCCCAATGTTGTCTGCACTTGAACCTTGGGCTGGATGAAGCTCAGCCGTTGTGTCCCCACGGTTGACAGTCGGCACTCGATATATGTATCTACGCGAGACAAGCCATAATGAGGTGATGATTGCATTGGTAAAGAGAAAGAGAGGCAAGAGCTGGTCGTTATTGTGTACCGGTTATCAAGAACGACTCTTGTATGCACGAAGTTGTTCCGATGCCAGACAGCTGGAGGGAGGGCGGACGCAGCGAATCCGGATGAAGGCTACTGCCATTGATTCTCAGTTGCAAGTTTTTTGTATTCGTCGGAACAACGATCACGGCAGAGCTGATCAGAGGAGTGCCCGGCTGTTTGGTTCATTCGCGTTTGTTCGGGAGTTGGGTTGTGTTGTGTGTGTGTGTGTTTTGTTGTTTGTTGTTTAGTGTATGCGCGAGAGGGAAGCCATCATCGTACGAGTTGGTGCTCATTCGCACCTCAGGCAAGCGTCTTATGAGACCCGCGGCATAGGCGAAACAGCCGACGTCCGTTCTCGGGAACTGTTTGAAGCTCTCCCATGGCAAAACTTGGCCCACTTGAAGCCCTTTCAGGTTCTCCTGGATCTTGTCGAACTGCACGATCTCTCTCCAGTTCCTCCACTCACGAGTGCACCAGTTGCTTTCCGAACTCCGCCAGGCTTCGAGACCGATGCGAAGCCGCCCACTGGCCGTTTCTGGTACATCCACTTCCCACAACGGCTGCGTTTGGTCTTGTGGCTGAGAGCTCAACCAAAAGCTCTGAGTAGTGCTGCTCGAGACTGTTCTCCACCAGGTAAAGCTGGTCGCCGGGAAGAGCGCCGGAACCGAGCAATCAATCCAGCCCCAGACGTTACAATCGCTCAGCTGGTAGGCCTTACAGGTGGATTGACCGTTGAGTGTCAGCTGAAAGCCCCAATTTTCAACGTTCTCATTTGAGAAGCTGTTGTTGACAATTCACGTGGTGAGGACAACAACAATGATGATGAAAAATTGATTGAAGGGATAAATGGTAATCGTACGCTGCGCAGGCCTTGTTCAAGCCCACCCTCGAAAAGGTCACTCGGTAGTCGGCGGCAACAGGTGCTAGGAGGGGAAGCAAAAAAAGAAAACACCGCAGAAGCCACAGGACCGCCTCTCGACTGGCGGTCATCTTGTGCGCGGTTGATCAAAATTGTGTGGTTCGTCGAGGCGACGGAACAATAGTGGATTTGTTGAGCTGTCTCGCTCCCTCTGGCAGGAAAAGCCTGCCCCATGCGTTTCGGGCAGGCTTTCCTTGTAAAGGGCGAGGTGGTGGGGCCAGTCGAGATTTGGCAACTCAAGACCTTCCTTCTCTTTTTGTGAAATTTACATTTGTGGCAACGGCTTAAATTGAAAAAAGAAAAATGAATAATGAAAACAAAGACATTTAAATGTCGATCAGCTTGCTGAACTTGGCGCCCATCTCCTTGACTGTGCGCGGGCTGGTCGGTAGCAAGGACGAGACCGGCAGGAAGTTGCCACTCCTGTTCTTCTGTCGGATGCGCTCACGCTCACGCTCCCATTCCTCGTCCTTGTTGTTTGGCGAAGCACTCTTCTTGCCACCCTTCTCGCGCTTGCCCTTCTTGCTGCTGGCCAGCGACCCTCGTCTCCCGCCGCGCCGCGAGTCTCGGCCGTCGTCATCGTCCCACTCGCTGCCACCACTGCCGTGCTCGACGTCCTCGCGATCGGAGACGTCGCTGCCGTGCCGTGAGGCCGTATCGCTGTCGTGGTCCGAGCCGCCCCAGAGGCTGCCTCGCGAGCCCAAGCGCCGCCGCTCAGCCTTTTCGCGCTTCTTCCCGCTCTTCTTGGCGTCGTGCTGCGACCGTTCGCGCTCCTTCTGTCGCTGCTTCTCGAGCACCATCTTCTCCTTCTTCTCCTGCTTCTTCATTTTGGCGTACTGCCGCGCCAGTTGATCGGCTCCATCCTCCAACGCCTGGGAGCCACACCACCACAACTTAGTGCGGCCCAATGCTGGATGGATTGGGGGGGAGGGAGCGCGTACATGCTTGGGGAGCGGTTTGTCCTTGCGGAGCTCCATGCCCTGCCGTTCCTCAAGCTTCTCCAGCTTGTGGATGATGGTGTCAAAGTTCATGCGCGCGTCGGGGTCCGTCAGCCTGTTGTTCGCGCAGTGTGAGCCAACAACAACAACGACGAGGAGGATTCTTCTTCTCGGGCGCACCGGCAGCGTATGATCAGATGGTTTAGTCCAAAACTTGAGAAGCCACACGCGCTGGACATCTCGAGCACGATCCACCCAAAGGCCCAGAAGTCTCCGCTGTAGCTGTAGTTCCCCTTGTGCAGCATCTGTCATTACGGTTCTCATGTGAGTATGACCGAGAGAAAGAAAGAGAGAACGCAGTGGACGACAGCAACGAACCTCCGGCGGGAGAAAGGCCTTGAGGTAGGGTTGGTTAACGTTGTCCGGCAGGGGCACTTGCTCCGGCTGCTTGTACGGATCAAAGTCGGCGATGTACAGCCGCCATTGACTGTCCCCGTTCTCTGTCTTTCGCTTGGCCTGCGTGCCGATGTCGACAACAATAACAACAAGGAAAAAGGTGATGATGAGTTATATGACGAGGAGGAGGAGGATGAGCGCGCGCGAGTCAGGAGGGCGTGAAAGAAGAGACACGCACGAGGATGTTGCTGACTTTGAGGTTGCGGTGGATGATACGGTTGTGGTGAAGATACTGTATGGACTGGGCGATCTGCATGGCAAAGTGGAGGGTGTCGAGGTAGGTCGCGCCAAAGTTGCGGAAGACGTCCATGAGGCTGCACTCGTAGCGATTCATCACAAGTCCGAGCCGCCGGTCGGGCATGTTGATAAAGCCTCGGTATTTGACAAAGCCCTTCTGCTTGCCGAGCTTCTTGATGACGTCGCCCTCGCGGGTCGATCCGGCGAACGGCCGATCGTAGAGCTTTACTGCCACCTTTTCGCCATAGTTGTTCTCCTGGTCCTCCAGGCCCAGCTTCGACACCACGAATAGCGTGGCTTCGTGCACTCTGTGACGTGTGATCGCGTGAGAAATTGAAGAGAAAGTATGGAGAGCAAGATGGCAAATACTTGGAATTGCGGCCCTCGCCCAGGAGCTTGTCGTAGAGGAGCAGCGTGCCGACCTTGGTGCTGAGGGCTTCGAAAGAGTTGACCTGGAAAGGCTTCGACATGCCGTCGTCGACCATGGCCACGAAGGCCGGCATCCCGGCGTCACGCATGGTCTCGTAGTCGTCGCGCTTGAGGAGGAGGTCGCCCCCCTTGCGCACGGCGATGGCGACAAAGATGGGGAGCACCTCGTTGGCAAAGACCAGATACTCGCTGTGGAGGACGTCGAACACGTAGTAGGACAGGATGTCGATGAAGAAGACCCGGGCGGCGATGAGGCCCACCCACAGCACGCAGCCGGCAAAGTAGATATACTTGACCAACGGTGTGACGTGCCGCAGCAGCCGCCCGAACCGATTGCGGTAGGAGACGAAGATGAAAACGCACACGATCACGAGCACCATGTTGAGCAGGGAGAAGATCACGGCGTAGTATTTGTCCACTGTCGCTTGAGGCTGGTCCCGCACGGCGTAGTTAACTTGCAGCCACACGACGAAGAAGAAGCCCAAGTAGCCCAGCACGATGAACATCATCTGCCAGATCATGTACACCTGCCGCTTGATCTTGTTCAGCCTGGTGTGATTGGTTGATGTTTCTCCTTGAGCTTATGCGCAATCAACCGACATGATGATGATGATGATAACACCCAAAGGCGGAAGACGATAAGCTGATGTACCAGTGGAGGACGAGAAGGATGGATATGGTGTAGGAGAGAAGGACCGGCACGTAGCGATTTAACACGTACTTGGCCCCCAAGTTCTTGTGGTAGGTCAACACAATTCGCACTGTTCAGGACACGCCCCGACCGTAGAGCGTTGTGAGACATACGTCAAGCTGTATACGTGAGAAGCATAATAGAGGAAGAAAGAGAGCACACGGACCGACGGCATGGGCGATGACGCAGAGATAGAACGTGAGGAGGGCGGCCTTTTTCCAGGGCTTGAGGATCTTCTTTCGGAAGATGTTGCTGTACAACTCAAGTCCTACCATCTCGAGGACCATGAGGCTGTAGAAGATGTAGTTGAGCACGCGGAAGGTGAGGTGCGAGCTGAACCAGTCGAGAGATACATCCACGATCGGGTCCAGCACACTGCACACACACACACGCATTTGTTGCAGCGCCATGGGCAGCGCACACAGCGCGCAACAACAGGTCAGTGCCGTTGGAAAGCTAACGTAAGAGGACAGCAAAAATAAATGAATATTCAAAATAAAGCCGTCTTAAAAAACAGGCCATCACAAACGATTATTACATATAATTAAGTGCAGGTGTAGCTTGGTAGACGTACTCGCCAACGCTAATTCCATCATCTCCCATGATCTCGTGGGAGGGGGCTAATGCAACTCAAAGCGATCTCAATCGTGGAGCTAATCAGAAGGCCAAGAAGAAGCGGACTTCCTCTGACGCCGTCAACGTCCCGTGTGTTTCTGTTTGTCTTCAATCAACTAAACAACCCACAACGGCAAGAAGCACCACCCGCTTCTGTTGCACTGTCGACAAATTATTGCCGCAAGAAAATGGTTTCTTCTTAATAAAATGTGAGGGCAGCTGCGTCAAGCGCTGTCGTCATCGCTGTCCTGGCGGAGGTTGTAGTACGAGGAGCCCATGTCGTGACCCGGTATGGCCACCGCCGAGAAGTCGCGCCGCAACACCAGGTCCTCAGCCCGGGTCTTCCTCGGTCCTTCCCTCCCCTCAACCGCTACATCATGACCGCCAGAACACACACGAGAGAAGGGTCAGCTCGTAAGACGTGAATGACTGGTGGAAACACGAACCTTGGAGCTGTGACTTGATGGTGCCGATACACTCGCTGATGGTGAACTCGATGTCGCAGTGGTTCTTGATGATAGA
The DNA here is from genome assembly GCA_002179805.1 of Acanthamoeba lenticulata. Lineage (NCBI taxonomy): Eukaryota > Discosea > Longamoebia > Acanthamoebidae > Acanthamoeba > Acanthamoeba lenticulata. The sequence goes on from NAVB01000559.1 coordinate 9,901, forward strand.
GAGGTGCTTCCACGTTTCGAGCTCGCCCTCCCGGATGGCCGCAGCGACTCTCGCCGACGTCGGGTTGGAGAGGAGGCCCTGGAAGCTGTTGAGCTGCAGACGCAGGGGCTTGATGGTGATGTCGCCCTCATACTTTTGCGTAAAGATCGAGAGCACGGAGGCGAACGGCCCGGGCAGGCCCACTGCCGCCACGTTCTGCGCGTAGTGCTTCAGCTCGGCCTTGGTGAACTGGATCAGCTTCGTCAGCGGGTTGCGCTCCCAGCCTGCCTCATCAACACCACGCCAACGTCGTCAACACATGTACCTCAATTACAGGCCACAGAAGAGAAAAGAAGAAGAAGAAGAAAGAGGAGCGCACCGATGGTGGAAAAGGGAATGACGTGCGGATTGACCTGCGAGACGATGAAATGGTTCACGTTGAACATCTCGGAGAGCTTGGCCATGGGAAGATCAAACTCGAGGGAGCCGTCCTGCCAGGTGAGGCCCTCCGAGTAGTAGGGCACCACCCGGCCAGACTTGTCCTTGGCCATGAGCGCGACCGACTCGAACACGAGCGGGATGGCGCACGAGGCCAAGCAGGCCGACCACATCAACACGTGCGGCGCCGTCAGATAGTTAAGCAGCGTTGGATACTCGTTCTTGGAGGCCGGAGTGACGCTGATATTCACAATACGGCCCGTCCGCTGGTACGCCTCCAAGAACGTGATATCGCCCAAGTTGGCCTGCACCTCACAATACAATGACAAAACGGGTGTCAGTCAACTATCGAAACCACAAAAATAAATAATAAATGACTATACAAAAGAAAGGACAAAGGAGGACCTGGAGGGTCTTCTTGAGGACGTTGATGTCGAGCAGGGTGCCCTGAGTGAAGAAACGTTTGGTCCTGCGAGCGAACGAGCTAGAGAAGAAGCCCTGCTTCGATTCAGCCTCCTTCTTCTCGAAGAAGTTGAGGTCCAGGTGCCCTTCTGAAAAAACAAGCAAATATTAATATTATGAGAAATGAATAAATAAGAAACAATAAAAGAAGAAGCTTACCAGCAAACAGCTCAGGAATGTCTTCGTCGGTGCAGGTGCCGACGATAGCGGCCACGATGGAGCCCGCCGAGGAGCCCGAGATGACACGCGGGAGGAGACGGTTGTCATGAAGAGCCTTGACGACGCCCAAGTGGTACATGCCCAGTGTGATACCGCCTGACAGCAACAGTGCCGAGCGCCCGAGCGAGTGGCGCATCTCCAAGAAAAAGCGCAGCTTGCGCTTGAGTGTCGTTTCCTCGGCTGAGTCTTCTTCGCCTCCTTCATGCACCAGCAGCAACTGTTGCAGCTCGGTCGTCGAGGGCGACTGGCCCGGCAGTGAGACCGCTCCACTGGCAGGGTGGAGCGGGGTGTAGAGCACGAAGCGCAGCGCTCGGCAGACTTCGTCTATGTACTCCTCCACAATATACTTGGTCCCCACGTGCGTCCGTGAGAACAGGTCCGCGTGTCCCACTCCGCCTTGCCTCTGCACAAAGGCGGGTTTACGTTAATGTACAAAAGGCAAATGAGATATCTGCATCAGATTGGAGAAAGGAAGGTACGCGGAGAAGGCCCTTGCGTAGGTGCCACATGAGGCCCTCGGCGTCGTTGGCGGCCATGAGCTGGCGGAAGAGGTCAGTCTTCTGCTCGATGAGATTGTGGTCGAAGTAGGGGGACTGTTTCTCGGCCTTCCACTTCTCGTTGCCCACCACAACGTCAAGCTCCTTGGCCAGCTGGGCCCACTCGGTGTAGGTAGGGGCGCGCTTCATCTGTCGCCGCAGCGAATGCTGGCGCGAGCCTGAAGGAAGGGTCAGACATGGGCGGTGGCGCTTCATCAGACATCATACGCGGTGAAACATGGACGGTTGTGATCATAACGCGTACCAAGCTCATAGTAGATGAAGTGCAAAATGCTGTACAGTTTGGCGAGAATTGCGGCGAAGACCTGCAGCGAGGCCACCAAGAGGAGGCGCTTGGCCAGCAGCTTCGGCGCGAAGATAATTCTCAGGGCATGCATGCCCGTAGCCAGCATCCCGAGCGCCATTTCCGTCAGCTGCGCGGCATCGGTGGGTTAGCAGTGAGTCGAAGGCCGACGGTCAAAATAAAATAAAATAAAATAAAATAAAATCGAGCAAAGGACCGAGAACAGCTGCGCACCTTCTTGCGGAGAGCGTAGAAGGCGGTGAGGCGGGCGGACACGTCTACCGGAAGGCCGTCTACGGGGAAGCCCATGGTGATGCCTACGCACCGCATCCAGGGCATATCGGGTGCGTTCTTGGCCATCATGACGCTCCACCAACTGGTGTGCCAAGGAGCACGAGTCACGGGAGAAAGCACAGTCCCGAGGTAAGCTGAGGGAAGACAAAAGTGCGCGGCCTGCTTCCTGCAGGAATAGCGTGGCGGGTGGGACCTTTGGATGAAAGCGATGAAGGCAAGGATGAAGGAAGTGGGAAGGAGGCGGCGCCAGGTCGGTATACCGCTTCGGGTGGTACCCAGGGGCGCACCAAACCCGGCGCTCGCGCTCGCCACTGTTGCCACGCCGCTGCACGACGCCATCTTGTGTACCAATTGCGAAAACAAAGAACTTGAACAAATCAGGTCTATCGTATCTTGTAAATTGAAGCGCCTTGACAAGGAGCGTACCTACGTTGCAACCAGCCGAGTTTAAACGAAAAAATGTACAAATTGCCTCGGCGGCCTTGAGTTTGGGAGGGGAGGCAGAGCAAGCAGATGCTTGGCTCTTCTAAATTGATCAACTACACTTGCGACTTTCCGACAATCAACGGCTCCCACGTCAAACTCCTGTGTGATTTGTGCTTCTTCGAGGTGCTCCCAAACAAAACCAAGGGCGTGGAGGTCGTTATTTCCTGCGGAGCGGCTGGCTGCTGAAATTTGTGGTATTAGAGGCAATCTACGATTAGCGTTTTTGAGATTCCGGATGTTCCCTTGACTTGCAAGAGCAAGGAAATCCGCCAGGAAGGCAAGCTGCGCGTCGGCGTGACGCCACGGGTTCAAGATGAACCATGATGCTGGCTGTGAGCGTGGGACGCCCGACAATCCCTTTCTCTTCAATTGGCTGTTCAAACACCCTTCCTGCGGTCAACAGCCACAACGTCTATGTTTGAAGATGGGCATTGCTGTATCGGTCGTTGGCATTGTCAAAGTGTTTATGCTCTGGCACAGAGCGCGGGCATGAGTGAAAGAAGGATACATCAAATCGTAGAAAGCACATGTAGGTAAAATGAAATGGCTGCGGGTAGGTCAAGGAGTGGGCGTTGATGCTAGTAGTGCAGTGGCTGAGTTTACAACCAAGATCGTTCTCCTCATCTGGACACATGTACGTGGCCTGCTTAGGCGCTGCAGTTGGCGGTGACCGACTCAATGGAAGAGCCAGCGGAAGTGGAGTTGAGCGGAGTGCGGAGGACATAGCCTGGGCCAGTTTGAGAGGTTCCAACAGCAGGTAGGATGAACGGCTCGAAGTTGAAAGTGTTGCTGGTACCAACGCGGTTCAAATTCCAGAACTGTTTTGGGCCAAGTCAGCCCTGCACTCGTGCGGGAGTCGCAGTACTGAGCGAAAGCGTACCTGGGTGATCTCTTGATCGGCCGCAATGGCAAAAGTAACCGAGGCTGAGCTTAGAGCTCGTGAACCGGTGTTGGAAAGGGTGAGGTCGTAGATCTGGAAGTTGGAGGTACTATCGTTCCAAGAGCCACCAGCACCTGACCGCGGTTGCTGGGTCACATTCAGAGCGCAGCCAGCGGCGGCAGACGGGCTAGGCATGGGAGTGTTGACAATAGTGGGCGAGGACGTGGGCGAGGCAGAGGCGGAAGCCGCAGGTGACGCAGAGGCGGAGGCCGCAGGCGAGGCGGAAGCTGAAGGAGATGGAGCAGGGCTCACGTTGGGGCACTGAGTGTCTACGACAGACACAGGCGAGTTGACGTCAGCGTTGTTGACGATGAAGCCAAACACATGGCTCTGTCCGGCGGGAATGCCGCCAGCTTGGATTCTCCAGTCAGGAAGGCGGAAGAGGGAGCCAGAGACGCGGACAACTTCCCAGAACTGGGCAAGGTCGCCCAGAATGTTGAGGCTCACGTTGGAGACAGGAAGAGAACCGGCAGTGATGACTACAATCCACAGCGAGTGGTTGCTGTTGTTGTCAAACCAAGTTGCCTGGCGGGTGGCGTTCAGCGAGACACTGCAGCTACTCTCTGGATGAGGTGTTTATGGGAGGGTTAGTGAGGGTCACAGCCGACTCGGGAGAGGAAAACTGTACGGGCAGAGGTACAGCCGAAGAGCAGGACAATCAGGACAGCAATAGCAAAGAGTTGCTTCATGTTAAGCTGGGCGGTTAGGTTGCTTGTTAGCAGAGGTTGTTGTTGCTTTTTGAGTGGAGGACGAGCCAATTTATAGCCTACCACGCGGATGACCAGCTAGGCGAGCTCTTGTGAACTGCACTGAGAAGGTCGGACGGACTGAAGGCCATCTTGCGGGGAGGTCAACCAGCCAAATGTTTTCAAAGGGCGAGGGGCAGCGTCGCCTTCGTGAATTTCTGTGAGTGCGGCGGAGGAGCTTTGTTTAGAAGACATGATCTGTCGCGCCCACAGTCCTACAATACCATGTGTTGAGCATGCGCTAGCTTCCCGGCAACAGTGCTCTGCTTCTTGGGCCGCCACTCGAACTTGCTGAGCGTTTCAACGTGAAATGCATTCTTTCGTGTTTTCCAATCAATTTAAAATTTTTGGTTTTTTCGGCGCCATGTTATTGTGGGGCGTGAGAAGCAACCGCCGGTTTGGCCGTTGGGCAATTTGGCGCGAAAGCGGGCGCGTAAAAAAAGCAACGGTGCCGGCAACCACCATGCTTCTTGCCCGCTCACCACTCGCAAGGCTTCACACCTGTCAATTCGAGACAATTAATCTTTAAGAACGCCTTGGGGCCTGGCCACTTCATCCATTTACCGAGCAAATAACACGATGTTGAGCAGAGCAGCCAAGGTCCGCTTCCGCGACGAGAATCAGGCCGCTGAAGATGCACTTCAAGACGCCATCAAGCGGCCACTTAAGCGCGCTAAGCTTCCTACTGTCGCTGATGCCTCGAAGAAGCGCGCTGCTCTCGGCGACGTCTCCAACACCGTGTCTGCCCTCGGTGCCGGACTCGGGGGCGTTGCGAAGAAGCCCGCCCTTGAGGCCTCGTCCATTTCGAAATCGTCGAAGGTCACAATCACCACTGTGGATAAGGAGAACAAAATCCTCAGTGACAAGGAGCGAGCCATCCGATCGACATCTGGTCTCACCTCTACCCTCGGTAAGACCACTTCCACCCTCGGTCTCACTCGGGCAACGGTGAAGGTGCCCTCGGCCACATCGGCAGCGCTAAAGACCACATCGAGCCTTACGACCACTGGAGCTGCTCGCACAATCGTCAAGGCCAAGCGGGCCACCTCGGCCACCGTGACATCGGCTGCCGTTCAGCTCAAAGCGACCACATCCACCCGCTTGATCTCTTCGGAGAAGATCACCGCCCGTAGCGATGCGATGGAGGTCGTGCTCGACAAGAGCAAGGAGGAAATGAGCGAGGAGGAATCAGAATCGGAAGATGAGCAGCCAGCAACTGGCGCGAACAAGACCGTTATCCACCGGGCCGTCGAGACTGTACCAAGCTCGGAGCCCTCCCAGCGAGAGCCGCGCCTGTCGACGACCCATCTCTTAAGCAACATCTTCGCCGGCGTTGATCTGGAGGAGGTTGAAGACATTGACGCCGACGACAGGGATGACCCGCTGCAGTGCGTCCACCTCGTGGAGGACATCTTGACTGTCCTGCGCGAGCGAGAGGTCAGGGAGAAGCCCAATCCCAACTACATGTCCCTCCAACAGAGCATCAACGCGAAGATGCGTGGCATCCTCGCTGACTGGATGATCGACGTGGGCTCCACCTTCACCCTCCTCTCCGAGACGGTCTTCCTCGGAGTGCGCCTCATGGACATGTTCCTCTCTCGCAAGATGGTGTCTCGCGAGCGTATCCAGCTGGTCGGCATCGCCTCTCTGGTCATCGCCTCCAAGTTTGAGGAGATCCGGTCGCCCTTCATCGAGGACTGGATCTGGATCTCGGACGAGGCTTACACGCGCGACCAGATCCTCCGCATGGAGAAGATCATGCTCGAGGTCCTCGACTACAGCATGGGTGTCCCGACTCCCCTCCACTTCCTTCGACGGTTCTCTAAGGTGCACCTCTCTCACTTCCTTTGTTGCTCAGTTCTTGTCGCTTATATTCTCGCTGTTGTTGCGCGTTTCAGGCCGCCAAGTCAGACGCCAGGACGCACACGCTCTCCAAGTACCTCACTGAGCTGAGCATGCCCGAATACGCGATGCTGCGTTTCTCGCCCTCGACCATCGCCGCCGCTGCGGTCTTCCTGGCCAGGAAGATGACTCACAAGACCCCCACATGGGTAAGGATTTGCCTCTTCTACGAAGCTCTTATGTTTGTGTTCTCTTGTCTCACCGTGTCTCTCCGCAGAACAAGACGCTTCAGCACTACACCAAGTATGCCGCGAATGACCTGATCCCGTGTGCGATGCTGCTCAACGAGCTGCACTCGGCACCCAAGGAGGGCACAGAGGCCTACTTTGTGGCAGTCAAGAAGAAGTACGCCAACGAGGGCCTCCTGGCCGTCTCGACCATCCCCGGCACTACGTTCGACTGAGAACAGCTTGCGAACCCCATCCGGCCTTCTCTCCTACTTCTCTCCGTCGACTTGGGTTTTTGCTTAGACGACGTCACCCGGCCTTCGAAGCGTCGGCTGCTGTGGCGGTTGTCTACCGCCTTTTTTTTTTCTACCCTCTCTCCCTCAGTCGTCTCGCCGGTCGGACAAGGAGGACTCGTCCACGACGCACGCGACTCGAGGTGATGGCCCGCGCCTAACGCTGCGAAAGATTACGCAGGGCCTCTCTTCCTTTCTCTCTTCCTCCTCACTTCGCGCCCTCTCGTTGTATAGTACCGCCACCCGAATGTTTGGGACGCTGTGTAGGCTCCTGCGGGTGGTGCAGCTGCGAATAAAAAGGCACCAACTCATCCATCACGTTGTACAAATTCATGACCTCCTTGCTCTTCTTGCTTTACATCATCGCCATAGAGCAATAAGAAAGGCGTTGCTGCTCTGTCTACGCCGACTGGTTCTCAGCCTCGCGTAGGGTCTGGACCTCGTGGACGCACTTGAGGCAGGCGATTTGGTTCTCGAGTTCGTAGCACTCCTCGCCAAGAGCAATGCTACACCGCACGCACGTGAAGCACTTGGGGTGGTAGCGTCGTCCGCTGACCTCGCGGTACTCGCTCAGAAGAGGGTGGGTGCACCGTGCACACTTCTCGCCGCACTCATGACACAGAACCTGGTTTACGTTGTGAGGGCAGAAGAAGAGTGCATCTTTCAGCGCAGGCCCGTTGACAAAGATGAGAGGGAGGGTACTCGGTTCTCCCACTCGACAAGGGGAGTGGTCTTGCCGCCCACAGTGCAGTTGCAGGCCCCACAGCGGAGGCAGTCTATGTGGTAGGGCTGGTTCTTGAAGACCTTGTAAATGCCCACCTGCGGGAAGTGGCCCTGGCACGTCGGGCACGCGCCCACTGGCTGAACCTGCTGGATTGACTACTCTCGCACCAACGTTGAGAGGGGCGTGTGTGTTTGGCTCCGGCAACAATCCATCCACACAACACCAGAAAACTTGGTTTCCATCTTCTGATGTTGCGCACATGCGTTGTTGCCGCTCATAGGACGAGGAGGGCTACGCACCACGGTCATAGACATGGCGCAAGTTCTACGGCGTTGCTTTGGTTGTTTGTTTGTTTGTTTGTTCTCTTGACAAAGAGAGCTTTGGTCGCCAGGGGATGATAACCGAAAGAGATCGCCGTCTTCTCCTTTTATTGACTCCACCTCAAGCCACCGCCAGTGGAACAGTAGCAGACGGCGCTTCCTCGCCATCAGCAACAGACGATGACGGGCTGCGGCGGTCGCTGCAAAGGACAGCCACACGCAGCTTCTTGGCGGTGCCAAAGCAGGGCTCGCCAAAGACGGTGTCGTTGGCCCACACACGGCACGCGCTGCGGAAGAGGCACTCGCGCTCGACGACGTGGGTCGAGGTCCCGGCGTCGCACGCGCCCGTCGCGTAGGAGCTGCACGAGACACCGCCATGTGGAGTGCCGAACGAGGCAAAGGTCACAACGGAGATCACCCGGTCGGGGTCGGCGCAGGCCAGCGCGAGCTGCTGGCCCTCGCCGACCTCGCCGCAGGTGGCAGCCGAGCTCTTGCCGTTGGACAGGACGAACACGTAGTTGCCGCTGGAGACGCGGAACTCGACCGCCGCGTTGCTGCCGCGCGCGGCGATGACGCCCGGCACGCCCGCGATGAAGCCGCGGCCGGCGGTCCACACCGGGCGGCCGCTCTCGGTCACGACGTAGGCCGAGTAGTCGAGCAGCGGGATCGTGATGTTGGCCACGGCCTGACTGGGCACGCGCGCCCACACCGAGAGCGTCGAGCCATCAGGCGCCATTTGCCACGCGGCCCCGACGGTGCCGACAGGCCAGCGCAGGGTGGCGTTGACGCCGCGCAAGCCCGACAGCAGCAGCACGCCCGACGGCGGCGGCTCGATGACCAGCTCGCGGTAGCCCGTCGAAGTGGGCGCCTGGCGCACGCCGGCGAGGGTCTGGTACATCCAGTCGCCCACGCTCCCGAACATGATGTGGTTCCGCGAGTCCATCGTGGGCGAGCCGCTCGGCGCGTTCCACAGCTCCCACAGCGTGGTCTACGCGCGCGGTGAAAACCACAACAACAACGACACGTCAGCGTCGGGGGTCAAAGCCAAGAGGGCAACGACGACGTGTAGACATACGGCGGGCGTCTCCACAGTCTGCATCCACATGTAGGCCCACGAGGGATACGTCGTCTGAGTCGCCTGCGGTGATGAGAGTCCCGCGGTGGACACGAGCGTGAGTGGGGTATACCCAACCACACACACCCCAACACCACCACACCCATCACCCCGTGGCCCCCTGGGGCCAACTCCCAAATTGGGTAGTGGGGGTGGTGATCGATGAAGCCAGTCTTGGGGAAAGGCGCACCAACTGGAGGGCGAGATCAGTTCGCCCGAACTTGGACAGGGCCGGGAGGAGGTATTTCGTCCCTGCGTGCGACACATAGGCCTTAGGAAACAAACAAAACAAAACAAAACAAAAACAATCCGATCGGCAGGACGATAACGACGACGACGAGGACAGCTCCGAAGGCAAGGTCAAGACTGTGGACTTTGAATTGCCCTCCATCCCGGATATCGACGACGATGAGCCCGAAACGCCTGCCTCGTACTCTTGCTCGCTCTCGCTCTCGCTCTCGCTCTCTCTCTCTCTCTCTCTCGTGCACTCGTCAAAATGTTGAAGATTCTGACGCACAAGATTGGTGGTGGTGGCTTTTGCGGTGGGGGGGGGGTGTAACAGGAGCGGTGGCGCCCCAGGCGCGGAGGGAGGAGCAGGAGGCATCCCGCCGCCGCCTCCCATGATGGGCGGCCCGCCTCCTCCCCCAGGCGCCGGACCGCCGCCGCCTCCGGGAATGGGGCCTCCCCCGCTGCCCGGCAAGGCGGCCTTCACCGGTATCAAGCTCAAGCGCTTCAACTGGATCAAGGTCCGCTGGTCCACGCCCATGCATATCCCACACACCGACCCCCCCCCATCGCGAGCCGTTTTTATTGTTGATGTCCCTACAAACATGAATAACGTCGTCCTAAATTGATCTCATGCAGGTCCCGCCCGGTAAGCTCAAGAAGTCGATGTGGGTGCAAGCCGAGCGCAACACCAAGGGCATCGTGCTCGAAAACAAGACCCTCGAAGCCCTCTTCTTCTTGCCCACAGGCAAGGAGAAGGAGGAGGAAGCCAAGAATCCCAAGAACCAGGTCTCCATCATTAACATTCAGCGCGCAAACAACGTGGGCATCCTCTTGTGCCGCTTCCCCATCTCCCACAGCGAGATCCGCAAGTCGATCCTCAACTGCGACGAGGTTCGCCTCCTCTTTCTCTCGCTCTCGCTCTGCTGGCTCTCCCTCCCCCTCAACCCCTTTCTCACGCCGCAAACAAAAAACGAAAAAAAAAACGAAAAAAAAAACAACAAAACAGAAAGTGCTCACGCTCGACATGACGCGGTCGCTAGTCAGGCTCGCGCCCACCAAGGACGAGATCGAAATGATCCAGCAGTATAAGGCACGTCCTTGACTATTATCCTTGATTCATTTGTTATTCTCTCGCGTGCAGGGTGCCGCATGCGCCCCCCCCCCCCTCTCCTCCTCCTCCTTTCTTTTCTCCTCTTCTCTTGTCTTCTCTTGTTGTTGTTGTTGTTGTTGGTCTCCGAACTCCTCCTTCTTGGGCTGGTGCTGACCCGGGACCGACGTTT
>NAVB01000560.1:0-10709 GCA_002179805.1 Acanthamoeba lenticulata
CAATCCTGAACTTTCCCTTGCCCCCGAGCTTATTGCTTTTCTGGCGAACTTCCCAGGTTGGCTGAGCAATGGCTGCCGTTAGTACGATCCCAGTGTGAGCCTGACGCGCAGATTTTGGTGGCGGCGACCAAGGCGGACCGGCCGGCGGAGACCCACCAGGTCTCGCTCACGGAGGCCGAGACCTGGTGCTCCAATGAGCACGTGCGTGCCGCCTCCCAAACAGCCACGGGGCTGCCAGCATCACCTTCTGGGAACAAAACTGATGAGAGGTGACCCGCTGCAGCTGGTGCACTACCGCACGAGCGCGTTGACCGGCGAGGGTGTCGAAGCGCTGTTCTCTGCCATCGCGCAGACGTACGCCCAGATCTCTGTGACCCGACCGCAAGCGTTCCCTGATAGAATTGCATGTGGCATTGGCCCGTACGCTACCCCTAGCCGGTTGCGTTTGTCTACACCGGATATCACACGAACCGCCTGTGCGCCTCTGTTGATTAGACCCCCGTATGAGAAATCGGCGTGCTGCTGCTCGCTCATGGCGCCGCCTCCGTCCACGTTCGCCCGCCTGGTCGCCGGCCTCCAGCAGTTCAAGTACGCGCGGGCTTGACCTCTGCTCTCTCGTGTTCTCGTCCTCATTTTAATGGAACCGTCGAGCAGATGCGCACAGGTGGAGCCGCCTCCGAGGCGCGGCTTCAGCGAGATTGCTGGATCGATCCGGCGGCCCCTTGACCCGACCACCACTAATGCTCGCTGCGGTCAAGGAACTTGCCTGGTGCGGGCTTGAGCGTTGAGCGCCTTGGCCGCCCTCGTCTGGCTGACCTCGCGTTCGTCGGGTTGAACACAACGAACAGGTGATTGGCGGGACCGAGCACACGCTGGCAGTCAATCTCGTCTCGGCTGCCATCGCCTACCTTCGCTTCTTGGTAGAGCGCTCTCCCGAGCAGAGCCGCCATGCCTGTGCACCTCATGTTAAAGCGATTTTAACCTTGTGCCCCCAATCTGCACCCACGAACAGGACATGATCGAGCAGCTGTTCCCGGAGCTCCTGGATGAGCAGTCAGAACAACTCGCTCGCGCCTTCCCTCGCTATGCCAAGGTAAGCTCTTGAGACGTCGGTCACAAGATAGCGCCTGTTTTGACCGTGCATACACCAGTACCTGCGCTTGGTGGCTCTCTACCCAGAACGTCAGCTGGTGGCCACACCTGACATCGAGCTCCTGTGGAAGACCCACCTCATCCGGCCGCAGCACTACCGCCAGGTTGCAACCTCCAATGGCCTGGTTGGGTGGGAAGAGTCTTTCTCACAAGCGGGAACGTGTCCAGGAGATGGAGAAGCTGTTTGGATACGTTGTTGACCACGCCGAGCTTCCTGCTGAATGTGAGCCCGGCGGCGACAAGGCTTCGCTGGCCGAGACCGAGCGCCTGTGGGCGCTGCACTATGGCCCTGACGAGACCTTAATCGCCGCGGGCCAGAGCCGACAAGTTGACGATGACAGCCCGATTGTGGAGAGAACCATGCTCCATGGAGGGAGGCGAGTGCCCTCGTGGGAAGAGGTGGCGGCAGGCGTGTCCCTGACTGCTGCCGACGTGGGCAAGGACGCACGGTGGTTAGGCCACTTCCGTGCCTTTGTCGGCAAGCTTGTATGTGCAGAAGCTTGCTTGGTTCTTCCTCCTGTCGGGCTCTCACGCGTTCTCTTGTGGCAGACAACCGAGGAGGCGTGGCAGGATGCGAAGCTGCTGGACCAGTGCGTCACGGGCTACGCACGCTTCCTGGCTCAGTGGACGAGCAAGAACGGCTGCACTACCCAGAGGACACCCCAAGCAGACACAGCAATAGAAGAAGGACCCACCTACGACGTCGACCTCATGTGGTGCGCAACTCCCCCCCCCTTCGGGCCTTCGTTCTTTTGGCTACGTTGCAACCTCACAAGTCAATACCACCAGGCACGCACACATGATGCATCCTGCGTCCTACTGGCACGACTGCAACGCTTTGGGCACGGACCTCGACCACGTTCCCTGGCCGCACGACACCGCCTGAGCTGAAGCCTGCTGGCGCTTGCTCCCACCAACCCAAGCGGATGTAGAGTTGTTTTTGGATTTATATTTACGTTTCCGCCGACCACCCCTGTTCCGGTGAAGAACGATTGTCGATGATTTAGGCGTTGTGGGCCATGGTCACCTCGACGTCCACGCCGGGCTCGATCTGGATGGAGGTAATCTGCTTCACGACCTCCGAGGGCGAGTGCAGATCGATGAGCCTCTTGTGGATCTTCATCTCGAAGCGATCCCAGGTCTTGGTACCTGTTGCAAAAAAAGTAAGAAAATGGGCCCTAGAACATGGTGGATGAGCAAGTGGCGAGGGGGATTGGAGCAATAACATACCCTCACCGCAGGGGGTCTTCCTGGTGGTGATGCGGAGGTGCTTGGTGGGGAGACGGACGGGGCCCTTGACCTTGAGGTCCTGCTTCTTGGCGCCCGAGATGAGATCAGCGCACACTGCACAGCAATCACCACAAGTTAGACTCTCGAGCAAAGGTTCCACTAGATGGTGATGCAAATTTGTAAACAATTAAAAGCTAGACGAACCCTTCTCGAGGTTCTTGACGTTGCGGCTGGTCAGGGTGATGCGGATGCGGTGGTAGTGCGACTCATCGTACTGCTCAACGGGCTTCTTCAGGGGGGTCGCCATGATTAACGGATCAGCAAAGGAGGGAAGAAAAAGAAGGGAAGGACGATGCAAGCCAAGCAAGAGGACAAAAAGCGAATATTTTCTGCCGACTACTAGTCGACACAAATGATGGCCAGGTGAATGTGAGAGGTGGAGTGTGGCCCCTGGTGGAGGGACGTGTGCGGTATGTACAAGCTTCATTTGATAATCTTCAAACCCAAGTTATTACACAAAGGAACAGAAAGTGTCCTCGTCTTCGAAACTGATGAGCCGAAGCTCCATCACAACGGCGTCTGGCTCCTCTTCCTCCGAGTAGTAGTTTTCCTTGTAGCCCGTCTGCTGGAAGCCGAGCTTGAGGTAGAGGCTCTGCGCAACGAAGTTGCTGGCAACCACATGCAGCTTGGCAGTCTCGTAGCCTCTTGAAATAAGATCGTCCAGAGCAAGTCGCATCAGCTTGCTAGCGATTCCCTGAGGGCGCACGAAAGTGGTAAGTGAGTTCGGCGCGTCATCAGCCAGCCGCGCGAGCTGCACTGCACGTACCATTTGCCGAAACTCCTCAAGCACCACGACATTGGCAACCTCTGCTTGCGTTCGTCGTCTGGTTGAGATGTACAGCACGAACCCCACGACCTCACCCTGTGGGCCCAGAGAAGTGTGAGCGCTGCAAATCGCCCAATTGGGGGGGGGGGAAGGCGCTGTACGTTAACTTCGGCAACGACGCCACCACCTCGCTTCAGGTAGCGCTTGAAACACTTGAGACCCCAGGCGCCAGGACCAAAGACTTGCTGGTCTATGTAGGCCAGTCGTTGCAGTTCGCCCTCCTTGCCGGCATCGGCTGCTCTGACGTCCACTCGCTGCGGTATCCCGCGTATTGTCACAGCTTCGAATTGCAAGAGCCACGCCTTGCCACTGTCGGCTTCCTCTTGCGCTCGCTCTTCATGTTCGTCTTGCAAACTTTCCGACTCGTGGCATTCTTCTCTTTCCTCCTTCACCTCTTCGCTTCCTCCCTTGTTGTGCTCCTCCCTGCGCGAAGCGTCCTGTGGCTGAGTGGCGTCTTCTGGTACTGGCAGCAGCTCTACCATCTTCCCTACGCCGTGTCGTTTCTGTTTGCTCGTGCGTCCTCCCGTCTTCTCTTGCTCAACTTTTTCAGCCGCTCGCCGTTCAGTTCATTTCGATAATTTTCTTTTCACTTCCCTTGCTCAGGTGCTCAGGGCCAGATTCGAACCTAAGTCAAATGACTGTTCTGCTGACCCTTCCGGGATATCTCAAGGACAGAAGTTTGTGCCCAGCTCGTTTCCGTGTGTCGCACCTCGCTACGGGCAGGACCTTTTTGTAAAGGGCCGGCCATTGCCATTACACCGCCAAGACAAGAGTGAAAGCGCTGCAAGGTGTTCCCTCTCGCTTTCTCATTCTCCGCGAGAGATCTGTTTTCGAACAGATTCATGTGGGAAAGGCGGCACGCGGACATACAATAATTGCCAAAAAGATTAATCTTCTCTCATCTTGTGGAATCTTTGTTCGCCCTTTCTCAACGAACGTTGGGAAATGAGTGACGAGGCTTTTCGCCATACGCTCGACCCATATCATTCCCTGGACCAAGGATGGCTTGCAGGGACAGCTGAAGCCTCTAACTCCAAAGGCCTCACCACACCTGTGTGCGACGTAACTTGCAACGACAGCCAATGGGACGTGGTGGTGGCTGCCCCGCAACGTCTGGCGAGCAACGCCACGAGCGACGCCGAGGCTGAGATGGACGCCGACAGCGGCGGCAGTGGGGGCTACCTCCTCTCTTCCTCGCGCATGACGAGCAACTCGTCTGAGTTCACCGACAGCACGTCCGCTGCGGACTCTTCCTCTTCGTCCGACAGCAGCGACCTTGAAGAGGGCGATGCTAACGGCTACGTCACATACCGGGGCGAGGCCGATTCTGTCAGTGCCGCTACGGTCACATCCGGCGCTGATGGCATCGTACGCCTTCCTCTGGCACCGCCTTCGTCACCGTCGCTGGTGCCTCGGGCTCGTGCAGCGTCGCAGCCCATTGTGGCGAAGGGCAAGCACGGCCTCCGTGCCACCCGAAGCCGCCTCTCCATCCAAGCCCTGCCCAACCTACTCAAAGAAAAGACCGATGAGCTCGACCTTGACTACCGCGAGATTAACGTCAATGAACTCGACCTCGACGAGCAACCAGTCGGCAGGTACGTCTAGCGGCTCAATAACCATTCCCACTTCTCGCTCATGTGCGTACATGAATGCATGGATGAATGGATGATGCAGGGGCGCGTTCGGCACCATCTATAAGGGCCAGTGGCGTGGCGCCAGGGTGGCAATAAAGAAACTCAACGTCCTCTCCATGACGGAGAAGGAGCTCTATGAGTTCCGTCATGAGGTCGCCCTAATGAAGTACGTTCCGCACTGCTTCAACAACCCACTTTGCTTCTTCCTGACTTAATGTGCACACAGGTCGCTGTGCAACCACCCCAACATCGTGGACTTTATTGGAGCTTGCACGACACCGCCGCACTTCTGCCTCGTCTCCAAATACTACGCCAACGGGAGCGTCAAAGACTACCTTGAGCGACATAAGGGTACGTGCACTCTAGTTTTGCTCTATAAAAACACTTTTTCATGGTATGTGTTTCTACACTTCTATGTTTGACGGTGCTCCTTGCATTCGATAGACGTACCGTGGATCACCCGTGTGAGGTTCGCGCGGGATGCCGCTGCGGGCGTGCTGCACCTGCACTGCGAACACGTTGTACATCGGGATCTAGCCGCACGCAATGCGCTGGTGGACGACAACCTGAATGTCCGCGTATGCGGTGCGCGCCAAGCAAACACACAACCACTTGACCACTTCGTGAGACTCACGATGTTGTGTGTTTGTGCTGCGCGCTGAGCGTAGACTTTGGACTCGCGCGGCGGTTGACCGCACAGGCGCAGGAGAACACGTCGACGCTCCTGCCCGTGCCCTACATGGCTCCCGAGTCCATCCGCAAGCAGGAATACTCAATCAAGTCCGACAGTTTTAGCTTCGGCGTTTTCCTTTGGGAACTCGTCACCAAGCAGAAGCCCTACGCGGGCATGCCGCTGCTGGATGTCGCGTTTGGCGTCACCATCGAGGGCCTGCGCCTTAAGATCCCGGATGACTGTCATGAAGTGTTCCGCCAGCTTATGACCAAGTGCTGGGAGACCGAACCCGGCGGTGAATCCCTCTCCCGCCCTCTCCCCGCGCCAAGCAGCCGCCCGCCGATGACGGGCATTTTCTGACTTTCGGGCCAAATGCGCGGGGGAGAGCAGACCGGCCTGATTTTTACGAGCTCTTCCTCACGCTTGAGGGATACCTCGAGCAGCTAGAGATCGAGGAGGCCTTTGAGAAAGAGCGCCGGCGCAAGGAGGAGCTTGCTCGCAAAATGGAGCGGGTCAGCGACCCGTCCGTCACCGCCTACCTGACGCCGCACGGTACGTACTGCAGCCCTGTTGACTATAATGAGTCGCTGGCAGCGTATGGGCTCATGTTTGGTGGTTGTGGCGATGTAGGCATCGCGCGCACCGGGAGTGGCGGGCGGACGCCGATACGCATACGGTCCACGCCAATGATGGGCAAGGCCGCCCTTGGGTCGCCCTTTATTGGGTTTGGGGCGGCCCTTCCGCTCGACCGCAGCGCCGCCGAAATCCATAACAGCACCCGCATGGCGCGCAGTGAGACCATGCTCCTCTCGTCCAAGAACACCGATAAACAGGTTCATGCCCAGGTTCAAGTCCAGTCGGCGCAGCCGCCACAGCACGACAAGATGCAACGGGCTGGGTCGGCTGACGCGGTCAAAGACGCCGGCATGGAGAGCGGCGAGCACTCACTCAAGGAGGCCGACTTTGGAGGCTCTGGTGCGCCGGAGCTCGGCCATCGCGTGAGGCGTGGCCTCGACGGGCGCGAGCTCATGCTTGGTGACCTAGAGCGCACGGCCAGCACTGGTTCCGCCTCGCCGACCAGCGGCCGGCGTCGAGTGGCCATGGCCGACCGCGACGACATGCTCCGACGGAGCGCCGAGCTGCTGACGCGCCTCTCCTCCAAGGATCACTTCATCGATCCAGCTCGCGTTATCGCACAATTTCCCTTTGGTGCCGCCCCTCGTTCACCCCGCCTTCATACGTTGTTGGGGCTCACAACCCGCTACACCACGCAGAGAACGGGACGCACGGCCTTATCTGCAAGGCCAAGCTCGTCCTGCCGGCCAGTGAAGGCGAGAAAAAGCCGGAAAGGACCGTTGCGGTGGCGATCAAGCGCCTGAGCAACTTCCTGCTGCACACTTCGGAGAGGGGAACGCATGAGGACCTCATGCGGCAGGTTGAACTGATGTTGGCTGTGCGCGATTGTCCCAACGTCGTGCGGTTCCTTGGGGCCAACCTCGCGCTTGACAATGGCTTCCTCGTCTACCAATGGGTCAAGCATGGCACGCTCCCCCACCTTTCCCTTTCTCGTACTTGCTTTTATACACAGCAAAACTGACTTGGAGCCATGCAGGTTCACTGGCGCAGCTCATGTATGGCCTCGGCCGCCGTTGGAAGAAGCTTCGAAAGCAAAAGGTGAGATTCAACTCTCTTTCGCGGAGGGAAGACGTTGCGTACTCACCGTCTGCCCTGTATGTGCTTGGGTGGCGCCACAGCCTTTGCTGCTTGTGCGAATGGCCCACGATGTAGCCAAGGCCATGGGAGCCCTTCACGAGAAAGGCATCGCGCATTGCAGTATGTTTTCCTTCTTCATCCTCCAACTCTGCTCTCCACCCTTTGTTTCCGTCACCTTACCGCATCCCCCTCTTTCCTCGCGATCTATGTTTGTCCCGGCGACAGACCTCGAGCCTAAGAACATCCTCGTACGAGCCTATTGCATGCTTCCCCTACCTCTCTCTCAGCCATCGGAACTGACATGATGATCGACTTGTCCTCACAGCTGGACGAAAAGTACCGAGCGCTCGTGTGTGGCTTCAGTTTGGCCCAGTTCGTCGACCG
The DNA here is from genome assembly GCA_002179805.1 of Acanthamoeba lenticulata. Lineage (NCBI taxonomy): Eukaryota > Discosea > Longamoebia > Acanthamoebidae > Acanthamoeba > Acanthamoeba lenticulata. Next base: position 7,673 of record NAVB01000560.1, read on the forward strand.
TCCGGAAACATCCGGGCCCATGGCGGCGAAGGAGACGCAGTGCTTCCACCAGCCACAGAGCAGTATCCTGTTCTCGGCCCCCGAGGTGTGGAACGTCCATCTGCGCGCGGAAGGCGGTGAAGATGGAGGCGAGGCCTTAGCGGCCCAGCCTTCACTCCAGGAGGCCCGCTACGCGAGCGACGTCTATAGCTTTGGGATGATCATGTGGACTCTGTGGCACGGCTTCTCTCACGAGGAGCTCAAGAAGCGGCGCAAGCTGGTGCGCAAGGTGTGGGCTTCCCGAGAGCGGCAGCGGCGCCAACAAGAGGGCGCGGAGGAGGACGAGGTGGCAGCGAATGATGGGGACACCGAAGAGGACGGCCAGCGTGGAGACGAACCCGCCGACAGCACGACGACGCGGGAGCGCGAGGCCAAGGAAGCTGCGGACTCGAGGCTCCGTGCCCTGGTCGACTCAGACAACGAAGCTGCTGCTCTGCACAAGCAAAAGATAAAGGCGAGAGACAACGACGAGGTCGGAAACGAGGTAAAGTCGAGGCGACGGTCCAGAACCGGAAGTCGAGGCGAAGGCGGACGCAACCCGAGCGGATCCGACGAGGGAGCCCAGCAGGACTTGCGAGAGTCCATGCTGGCCGACCTCATGCCCCCCGACTGGCTCAGCCTCACTGAGGCGTGCCTTTCCTTCCAGCCCGGTACGCACCCGCCGCATAAGAGGACCCCGTCGTGGCTTTAGGCGGAGGGGCTAACGTGCCTGCTGCTGTGCTGCGTGCATAAATGCAGAGGAGAGGCCGTCGTTCGACGTCATCTTGCCTACCCTGCGTAATATTTGGAAGAACTGGAAGGACGCCCTGGAGACTCATGGCGACATCAGTCAGGTGCGTGGTGGTCGGTCCGCAAGATAGGGGATCTGATGGGCGTCTGACCTGTGGAGGGGGGCGCCCTATGTGCAGGCATCGATGGAGCGCACGGCTTCGGTGTCCTTCCCTACGGACGCGTCAATCACGCTGAGCGCGCCCTTCGGCCGGAAGGCTTCACCGAAGAAGACCAAACCGGCAGAGGTAACAGCGGTGCGCCCAAGACACACAAGACGCGACACCCGACAGGAGGCGTCGCCCAGCGACGATGGCGAGGGCGGCCAGGGGAGTGGAGACGAAGAAGAGGGCTCGCTGTCGCGATTATCGAGTTCGGCGCAGCTCTCCGTGCCGTCGTCGCCCTTTGACTCAGTGTCTACGATCTATCAGAATGAGGGCCCCGCCTCTCTGCAGGACCTTCGCTCGAGCTTCACGCTCTCGCCGCAGATGCTGCCGAGCACGTTCTCGCCCACGACCTTGCAGCGCTCGGTCCACTCGTCTCCCGCCTTCTCGCACACGACGCGACGAGCACGAGTGCCGGCCTCTTCGAGCCTCTTTGACGCGGGCTCTCGCACGATTCCACGAGTAAACGAGGAGGAACTCGAAGACGAGGAAGAAGATGAAGACGAGGAGCGAGTAGCCGAAGCGGCCCGGCGGGCGGAACAAGACTTGGAACGAGAGGGAGAAAGGGCAGAGGGCATGGGCGATAGTGATACGCTGGAGCGCTTCTACGAGGAGGACAGCGTCCTCATGGCTGTCGCCAGCGCAGACCTGCGCCGCGAGCTCTGAGTGTTTAGCATGCTTAGCGTGCTCGGTTGAGAGAGAAAAGGAAAATATTGTGAGATTCTCCAATCAGGGGCGGGCATCGCCGCGTTTTCCCGCCTTTCCGACGTCGGCGGCAATTCGCCCTTTTACACACCACGCTTTTGGCGCGCTAGTGGAGCGGGTTGTGTAGTGGAGTGGATTTTGGAATTGAACGAGGGCAAGTCGAGTGAACAAGAGGCAGGAGGTGCCTTGTTGAATGGGCGATTTAGTCTTGTGCAACCCAGTGCAGGCAATTCATCAATCGTTAAAAATGATGGACACCTCCCACCCACCCGCCTCCCTGGCCGAGAAATTGAGACAGATTCAGGAAGAACTGCCGCCTTCCCCGACTAGAACGTCATCCTCCACGAGCACCACCTCCGCGCAGCCGGCGGCGATCGACTACCAGGAGTTCCATGCCGAAGGGATGCTTACTCCATTCGACATGCTTCCTGATCCTACGGCGGCATACGAGCACGACTTCTACGCTCGTCTTCATTCACACGCTCAAGCCTCACCTTCTCGCCATGAGACTCTTCAAACCATCTTCTCTTTCCCAAGTAATGGGGCGACTACAAATGCTGGCGAGTTCCAGATCCCCCAAACCCCAGTGCGTCTAGCGAGGGATCGCAGGGCTTCCTCTCCTGCTCCCTCCGCCACCACGGCCACTGCGTTCCCAACTACAACAACTACGCCTTCACTTCCCCAACCAGACGACCACACGATAGGCAAGCTCGACGAGCTCGCCCAATCGGCCGCTCAACAGCGCACTAATCCGCGAGACACTACAGCAACTTCCGCATCCCTCGTACCTTTGGATGAGGGCGCTACACAGGCACCGCCGCCACTCCCGTCTTCGCCCCAGTCGAGCTCTGACGAATCCACGGAGAAGGACTCGGTACCGAGAAAACTTGGTGAGTTGTGATGGTGGGACAATGGCTCACAATCGGGCACGTGTGGTAACAGGGCAAGAGAAAGGCGGGAGGCCAAGATGGCAAGGCAGCGCGAAAGCGGGCCAAGAAGCAATCTAAGCTCGATAAGGATGGCAAACCCGTCACGCGCTTTGATAGCTCGTTGGGTCTCCTCACAAAGAAATTCATTACCCTCGTACGAACAGCTCCAGATGGATCAATTGATTTGAACAAGGTACTTTTTCATTTGCCGTCCTCACTATTTCTTTCTCCCGAGAGTTGTACTGATCCTCTTTTATTACCCTTGTAGGCCGCCGAACAACTCTCTGTACAGAAGCGACGAATCTACGACATAACAAACGTTTTAGAAGGCATTGGCCTGATTGAAAAGAAATCAAAAAATCATATTCAGTGGCGGTACGGTCTTCCCCTTGCCCGCTCACTCACCGCTTCCGCTTGCGCTCATCCGCCGTT
>NAVB01000561.1:0-11011 GCA_002179805.1 Acanthamoeba lenticulata
AAAAATAAAAAGTGACGAACCCGCTTCTCCCGGAAGGTGATGTTGCCAGCGGCAAAGCTGACAGGGACGCCCTTGGCTTGCGCGTCGCCCTTCTCGCGCGCGTTCTCCGCCGAGATCTGCGTGTAGGCGAGTGTGAGCCCAACAACAAGCGCAACAGCAAGGAGAAGAAGAAGAAGAAGAAGAAAGCGAGCTGACCTCGTAGAGGATGGCCACGATCTCGGTCTTCTTGTCCGAGTCAAACACGGCGTCGTCCTCGCTGTTGTTCATGTGAAGCACCACCACGCCATCGGCCAATTGACTGCTCATGTCGACGACGACGACAACAACACAACAGCAAACATATGAGAAGAGCGCAAGACTCGGGGATGATGACGAGGAGACGAGGAAAGAACCTGAGTTCGACGGAAGCGATGTCCTGGAGGGGAATCCGCCGTTGAATCTTCTTGCGCCACTTGCCGCCCACCGTGTAGAAGGCGCCCTCGGTCATGAGAAGCGCCCGCGGCTTGAGCTTGCCCTTCTCCACGAACACGGTCTTGTCGGCGAAGAAGAGGCGACGCTCGCCTGGTGGGAGGACGACGTCAAGACGTCAGCAAAAAGCGAGAAAAGCGAAAAAAACAAAGAGCGAAAAGGACACGACACCGTATTTCTTCTTGATGGCCTTGTGCATGCGCGAGTTCTTGGCCTTGAGATAGTCGCCGTTGTACTGCCGGAAGACCGAGTCGCGGCGTCGCTCCTTGTTGCCCCAGAAGAGCTCCGGCACGGCGGCCCGCACGCGCTTGTTGAACGCGCGGTGGCGGCACTCGCGCCACCGCTTCTGAATGGCCTTGACCACGTCGTTCATCTTCTGCATCCTCAGCTCCTCGAGCGTGAACAACTGCAACACACATCGAAGAAGAATAAGAGGAATGTCAGACACGCTTGCTCGATTTCTCAATAAATGCTTGAAATGCCAGGGAAGGCACGAACGCTCTGCGGCATGCGGATGAAGATCTTGGTGCGGCCAAACTCGTAGGCCGACTGCCCGCTGGCGTGCTGCTTGATGTTGCAGTCCTCGAGAATCCGCTGCACGCCCGAGCGCGCGTCCTTGTCCCACTTGGGGAACGTCTTGTCTGACAGGATCCGGAACCTGCCGTCCCGCCAGCCAATCGTCGAGCGTCATCCACGTCAGCAGACCTGGCCCTGGCCCGCGCCCATGGACACGTGGGAGGGGACAACGGACCGGTGCATGAACTTCTCGTAGGTCTGCCGGTAGGCGTAGCCCGCACGCCGGACGCGGACGTTCTCGAGGAGGCCCAGGTAGCGGACCTGGTTGCCCGCGAGCTGGTTGTCAAAGTTGTTGGGCGCCTTCACGCCGTTGGGCCGCATGCAGCGGATATAGTGGGGCGTGCACGACCGCAGCGTGGCCACGAGGCCCGTCACTTGGTTCTGTCGGTGGCGCCACGTCACGCCGCGTGAGATTCGCGCGCGAGGCCGAGGCCAAGGCCGAGGCTCAAAGGGCGGGACGAACCCTGAACTGGAGGCCGGCGGTGGGCGGGCGCTTCATGGATTGGACGACGTCGGGCGGGAACAGCGACTTGATGAAGCCGTCGCCCGAGCTCTGGAGCATACCCTTGAGGTCGTTGGACAGCGTGTCCTTGTTCTTGTCCAGGAACGTGTCCACCGAGTAGGTCACCTGTTATTGTGCATTAATTTTGTTAAAGTTTAGAGTTCAAGATAATGAAATAAATTGAAATTCAATGTTAAAATAATGGAAGTTATTTTAAAAAAAGACAAAAAAGGCGAGCGTACGGTGCCAGCGTAGTGCTCCATGGCGAAGGAGCCCGAGGACAGAGCCTTGGAATCGGACTTGAAGTACTGGTGGCTCGCGCACTGTGTGGATGGTGACAGTCGGCATAAGGAATCGCGTAAAACGGATTCGGAGAGGCTTCAGAGAGAAAGCAGCGTACCTGGCGGATGAGCTTGGCCAGGTAGGACTGGTCTGTGCCCTGCGGGAACACGCACTCCTCGTCCAGGAGCGACATGATGCCGTTCCTCTGTGCGTCCAGCCATGAGTTGTTTTGTTTCAGACAAAAAGTAAAGACAAATAATAAAATTTAAAAAAAGGAAATGCACGTACGCCTTCGATGAGATCGACGCAGGGCTTGTTGTTGAAGTAGGCCACGTTTTCCCACTTGATGCCCTCGTCTTGATACTCCTCCTGCTCAGTCTTGAGCGTGAGGTCGATGAAGATCTGCTGCAGCTTCTCATTGACGAAGTCTGTTGGTTGTTGTTCAATTAAATTAGCCAATTTAAAAAAAAAAAAAATTAAGGGAGCCGAGACGTACTGATGCATAACTGCTCGAACGAGTTGTTCTGTTGACGATTCCAAAACAAATGTTGTTAGTTTAATTCAAAAAAATCGAAAACATTAAAGATGTAAAATATGTACAAAAAAGCGATACAAATGCGATGAAAAGACGCACCTCAAAGATCTCAAAGCCGTAGATGTCGAGCACGCCGATGGTGAACTCGGAGGAGTCATCGCAGATGAGCTCGTTGATGCGCTGCACGAGCCAGTCGAACACGCGGCTGTAGAGATGCTTGGCCAGCGCGTCGCGCGTGTAGAGGGCCTTCTCCACGTCGAGCGGCACCGAGTGGACCGATCCGCGCCCGCCCGCACCGGCCGTCACCGTGCGCGACGTCAACGCGCGCTCGATGACATCGGCGTCCTGTTGCAGGAGCTTGCCAACGATCTCCAACACATTGCGGTTCTCGACCTTGGCCTTGCCGCCCTGGTCGGCGAAGCGGACGTTGCCCAGGTGGAGCACGGCCGCGACGAGGCGCAGCACCGACTTTTGCTCCTCAGCGCCCAAACCAATGACGGTCATGGCCGTCTAGTCCAGACAAACATCACATTCATGAACATGAGTCCACCATGGTGTAGCAGAAGACGCAACAGAACAAGAAGGAAAAGGAAGTACCCGGGTCGCCTGAAACTCGGCGCTGTCGTTGACACCATTGACCGTGTAGCAGCCGCTCTGGTTGAGGTAGAAGTAGTCCTGCGGCTTTGTCAAGTAGAGCTCCTCTACATTGTGCCAAAATAAATATTAAAAGAAAGATCAGAATTGTTTCGGAAACGATTTCAAACAAAATAAATAAATAAATGTAGTCTTTAGCGCACGTTTTTCGGCAGAGGAGGCGCCCTCGAGGAGCTGGTAGAAGATGTGGAAGTTGCGCTCGTTGCGGGCCTGGTGCACCACGCGCGACTTCTCGAGGAGGTAGTTGGTCACGCGCCCGCCAATGGGGTCGCCCGCCACGTTGAACTGGATCTCAAAGTACTTGCCGAAGCGCGACGAGTTATCGTTCTGCACCGTCTTGGCATTGCCAAACGCCTGTGCCACAAGAAAAAGATCACATTGATGAGCCTTCATCATCCCATCGTCTGGTTTATCATCCTCGTCGTGTGGGCGGCCGAACCTCGAGGACGGGGTTGGACTGGAGAATTTGGTCCTTGACGGTCTCCACGCTCTCGGTCTTGCCTGTGACGGCCGCGATGTAGCGCATGATGAACTTGGAGGTCTCGGTCTTGCCCGAGCCGGACTCACCGCTGCAGCACACCACAGCGCACGATGAGACCATGTCAGCCGCCATCGTCGCCTTCACGAGAGCCGCGGGACTCGAACCTGATGATGATGCACTGGTTGACGCCCTCGGAGAGGAGCGAGCGATAGGCATCCTCGGCGATGGCGTAGACGTGCGGCGGCTCCTCGAAGATGTAGCGGTCCTGTTCTCAGCATAATAAAAGCAGGTCAGGGACGAGCCGAAACAGGACAGACGGGACGAGAAGAGAGCAGACCTGGTAGCTCTTGATGACGCTGGGGCCGTAGATGGGCAGCTGCTGGTAGGGGTTGATGGCGATAAGCACCTGGCCGATGTATGTCTGCAGGTGGCCGAGACGTTGTGTCAGTCACAGCCAAAAAAAGAAAAAACACAAACTGTGTAGCAAGAGTAGTCGTTTGATGAAGAGATCGATGAAGAGGAAAGGGGAGGATGGCTTGATGAGCTAAAGGAAGGTTGGCGTAGAGGCGCATACGTAGATGAGATTGGCGTTGTAGCGCGAACGAAGGGTGCTGAGAATTCCCTCGTTACTGATATCGTCCAGCAAGATCAAATCATCGACACCATGTTGAAATGCCTGTGTTGGTTGCGCATTGAAGTTAATGGAAAGAAATGGCATGCGCCGATTCGCAAGCGTGAGCTAGTGTCTGGCCACAATAAAGCATTTGAAACGCAAATGAAGGCCACAACAAAAACAGCTGCAACTGAGACGATCCAAGGAAGCGCGTTGTACCATTGTGTTTAGTTTGGAAATGAGAAGAAAAAGATGGCCGTCTTAGGACCAAGGAGCGTGGCCACAGGGAAGTACGAATGCAACGTTTTGTTGGGGACCAAAGAGAGCAATTACAAGCAACCGGGTTCCCGCTGTGGTGACGATCTGGCTTCTTCTTTGCTCGATCTCCTTCTCCAAGTTTGTTGTTGTGCCGCCAGTCTCGCCCCAAGACAACACATATCACTAATTAATGGATTATTTATTTATTTCGCAGTCGACAACAACCTCACTTTTGGCCATTAGGGCGACCGAGGCATGTCAAGAATATCAGTATTATTTTTTTACTGGGCGAGCTGAATCAAAACATCATTTGGATGGGGCGAGCGCTCTACAAGAACCAATCTATTCTTATGCAAGGGAAAAAGTGTCACAGTTGAGAAGAAAGATCGAGTTTTACTCGATGTGGTGCGAGCCCGAGAGAGGAGCAGACTTGTCGAGCACCTCGGGGAGAGTGAGCTTGTTCTTGTTCACGCACGTGATCTGAGCGTGCGAGGGCTGCACGCAAAAACACACAAGGGAATGAGCGCTTTTGCATTTTGGGTGGGCAGCGGCAATCGCGTTTCTTTTGATACCTTGAGCGTGCCCTGAACGACACCAGCGTGCGTGGCCTTCTTAGCGGCGGCGACGCGAGCAACCTTGGGGCCAGTCCAGGCCACGAAGACGTCGCGGGTCGTCTCGGCGTTGTCCTTGGGGAAGAGGACACGGACAATGAAGTACTGCACCTTGTCGTCCTGCAGGTGGTTCTTCACCTCTTCGATGCCGCCAGTGCCCTTGGCCTGCAGAGCGAGCGTGCTGTCGTTCTCGTAGCCAACGAGGACCCTGCCGAGTGTACACCCAATTGGAAAAAATCGGATTAGAACAGGCGCGGTGAAGTACAAGATGAAAATGCGTAGTCGGACAAGAAGGAACGCACCAGCCGCTCCTGGCGGAGGCGCCCAGAACCTCATCGATGGCAGCAGTGACAGCTTCGGGGTTGGAGAAGGAGGCCATGTCGATTATGTGTGGTTTGTGTTTTGAACAAAGTGAGTACAAGCACTGACCCAAAGAGCCCTTGCAGAAATGTAGAGCAACCACTGACGCCCCACACCAAACGCTTGGGGCGACCGGATGACGAAAACGAAGAGAGAAAGCGAAAGAGAAAAAGAGAAAGCGAAAGATCCGAAAAAAGGCCAACCTCTCTGATGGGCACGAGCGAACGGTCTTCAGCTGACCAAGTTTGTGGTAGTCGTTTTCACCCTCAAGATCTTCGAGGGTGAACAACCAAACCTGGCGAATCACGCCAGGCGTGTATTACGTTGGGGGGAGAGCCCAGAAGCAGCCAGCATCAGCTTTCAAGAGAAGGCGTGTCGCAGCGCCCACACCCTCACCCACCGTGGCCCGCTCAGGCGAACAATACAGGTGAGCAGAACTGAACAGGAAGGCCGTGTGAACAGTTGTCTTTTCCCTCTCTCTCTCTCTCCTCCTGCTGTCTCCTATTTCTCTCTTTTGTTTGTGTTTGGGTTTGTGGTGGTGTGTTCGATGGGTCGGTGGATGGATTGATGGATGGAGGCTCGTCCGCTCAGAGGCTGCGGAGGGTGGCCTCGTACTCGCGGAGGACAGCGAGCGAGTTGGGCAGGTCGGGAGGTCGGATGGGGACGTTGGAGGAACGGAAGATGTGAGCCAGCTCGATCACGGCTTCAGCAGCGCCCTTGAAATCTCCAATGGGCACGAGTCGGCCGAGGGCCCATGGCGTGACCCACTCTCGGAGGACCTCGCGCGAGCCGATGTTGTCGTAGGCGACGACGCCCTTGCCAGCGGCGATCGCCTCCTGGAGGACGCGCGGCCAGCCCTCGTTATCAGAGCACAAAAGGACGGTCTCGGCGCGGCTGAACCCTTCGAGGACCTCGGCGCGCGAGACGTGGCCGCGGAGCACGACCTGTTGCTCGAGGCCGTAGCGCTCGATGAGGGCGAGCATGCGGGGCATGTCCGGGCCATCGCCGTAGACGGTGAGCTCGACGTCGGCGCCGTGGTCGCGGAGTTCGCGCACGATTTCGATGGCATCCAGGGGGCGCTTGCGGCCCTTGAGCTGCGCCGCCATCGCGATGTGGATGGTTTGGCCGGGCTGCCACTGCATTTGGGCCGTTCCATCGAAGGCGGGCAACTCGATGGGGTTGGGGATGAAAATCGTGCGGGCACTCTCAAGATCGTCGTCGAAAATGACCTTGTTGATGGACTTGACAAGGTGGCGCGCGATGCAAACGATAATGTCGGCCTCGCGGTAGAGGGTCACGAGTTGGTTCTTGAGGACGGGATCGATGACCTCGTTGGTGCCACCCGAGAGACGGTTGATGTAGGCACCACGCACGATGAGCATGACGGGCCCCGCATGAACCTCGCGAATGGCGCGAATGTGCCACACGAACGTCTCACGACCGAGAATGACGTAATCGAACGGGCCGAAGCGCTTGTAGGCCGCTTGGAGATCGGCATCCATCGACGCTTGAGCATCGGCAGAGATGGATAGCTCATTCCAGGGAAAATCGGCCTTGATCCAATGGAGCCCTTCCTCCTTGGCGAGTGTGTCCTCGTTGTCGTGGTTGTAGGGAGCCACGTGGAGCACGTCATGGCCGAGAGATCGAAGCCCGAGAACCAGTTCCTTGCTCGAATGGGCCGAGCCGCCGCCGTAGGGCGGATGGACGCTGACGACCATGATCCGGAGCCGGGCGGGAGGAAGCATCTCCCCCGCCAGCAGCTGGGAGGCTGGTCCAGCGCCCGCCGTACGCTCACTGTAGGGCTGCATCGCGAACAGACACTGGCCTATGAGCGCCAGGAGCAACATGGTACGTGACAGCCGGAAGATGGACGGGCCCATCGAAGGCCGTTGTTGTTGTTGTTTGATCGTCATGTGGGGCAGTGGGCCACTTGTCTTCGAGGCTTGATGGGTAGGGGTCGATCTCGAAGACGAAGGGTGTGTAGAGGCAAATTGAGGGACAAACCTAAAATCGCTGGAGATTGGCCGAGGCCGACTTGAAAGCAACAACAATGGCAACTGTGGACTCCTCCGTGGGCTGAGGCTGGGACCAGATTCGAAGATGAAGAGGGTTCATCTACGAGGCGGGCAAGGCGAAACGGGCACCGGACCGCACCCAAGCGGGCATAGGGTGTCGACGAAAAATTGTCGTTCCCTCGGCCACAACGTTCTTGCCCTCGTGCTGAGACTTCCCTCACCAGGGCCACCCACCCTATTCCTGGCTGACCTATTCCTGGCGTACAGCCCGCGGAGCACACGACAGGATTAATAGCGTTGGGAAAAAAGACCTCTTTTGCCAAGCGTAGAAGCTTGCGCCTCCTCGACAAAGAGAAAGCGCGTGCTGTACAGGGAGGAGATGGACCGGTCGATTAAGTACATCTCGGTGCGAAGCGGCTTGGAGTGGTGGGCTAGTGCGGCTATCATCCTTGCCTACGTGGGCCTCACGGTCTACTACCGCAAGGATCCAGACGGTGCGGGCCGCCCACTTTCCCAAAATGACTCCTACGCGTTGCAGATGCCCCGCAGCCCTTTGACCAACAGATGTTGTGCAACTATCCGAACTCATCGTTGCCGTTTACTTAGAGCCTGGTTTCGTGTTGTTGGTGCTCTTGAGCTTGATCTCCTTATTGCTGGGCGGTATTGTTGGCCGTTTCTGGGCCAGTATCCCTTTCACGCCTCACCGCTCCTTCTGGAATGACCCAGCTCACCCCCACAGGCGGGTGAGGGTGGGCAAGTTGGCCAACCTCTACCTTGGCCGGGTCAGTTGGCACCCCAGCCCTGTCCTTGTTTGTTTTGCCCGCTTCTGCATACTGACGAGCTGCACTTAGTGAACTACAGATCACGTTATGGGTCGTAGGCATGCTGGGCTTTGGCATAGTGGCCATCGATCAGCTGTTCATCTCACGCGGCTACACGTGGCTTATCTGGATTGACGTGTGTTTTGGGCTATGTGTCGTCCTCTACGCTGCGTGCCTCTGCCTTGACGCTCGCAAGTTCGGCCTTGCCCTGCAGCCAGCTTATGCCACTAAGTTAGAGCGAAGAAAAGCTCGCAAAGAGCTCGGTCTGGGCTTGGACGATTCCTTCGACCTGGACGACGGCATGGACGACGATGAGTACAGCGATGACGAAAACGGCGTCAAGGAGAAAGGTGAACGTGAGACTCTGCTCTCACAAGATACACAAACCAAGCGATACGACGCCACCAGATACGACTCGCTCACAAGTGAGTATCGAACATCGTAAGAACAACCCCTAGCTGCGATGACGTCTTGGCGAAACAAACGTAAAAAAAACAGTACAGCTTGAAATTCAGAAGAAATAAAAGTGAAACTGAAAAGGACGGCAAAGGAAAATCACGTAACACGGAATAAGCTCCGCCCAGAAGCGGAGAACGTCGTTCGGCGAGACGGCCACCAAATGATGGAGTGGAGGGCTGGCCTTTTGGTTATAAAAAAGGCTGGCGCGACAGGCCACGAAGCATTCCAAATCAACACAACACACACAAACGAAGATGGAGTTTCCCGACCTAGGCCGGCATTGCTCGAAATCAGATTGCAAGCAGCTTGACTTCCTCCCCTTCACATGCGCGGCTTGCAAGGATGTCTTCTGCATCGATCACCGCACATTCAAGGACCACGCCTGTCCCGCTGTGAAGAGCCGCGACAAGCAGGCACCTGTGTGCCCACTGTGCTCGGCCCCGGTCGTGTGCGGGCCAGACGAGAGCATTGACGAGAAGATGAACCGACACATCGAGGACGGCTGCAAGTCTGAGAGCAAGGAACGCAAGAAGAAGAACCGGTGCTCCGTCAAGCGTTGCCACAAGATCGAACTCTTGCCTCTCCAGTGCGCCAAGTGCCACCGCCAGTACTGCCTTGGCCACCGCCTTCCCAGCGATCACAACTGCGACACTCTGCGCCGGGAGACCGCGACCGCTGCCCACATGCTCCGCCGCAGCACCAACCGAAGCACGTCGCAACGAGCAGGCGGGGCCGCGCTCCTTGCCACCAAGGCCTGATGATCATCAGTGGTGTTTGTCGCCGTTCTCGTGTAGATAATGTTTATATTTAAAATTTTACTTTTTAAAAAAGAGTTGAAGAAGATGATACATCTATACATCTCGTGCAACCGAATGCGTCGCCAACTTCTCGCCTTGAGTTCACACGTCGTTGGGCGTTTCGGGTTCGACGTTGACCATGGAGCCCCGAAGGATGCGGCTCCTGCGATCGTACTGCCGAGAGCGCCACCAACCAACGCTGAAGCCAGCCACGACCACCACAACCACCACGACTGGGCACGACACATCGACGAACGTGTGAGCAAGAGGAAGAGGACAAAAGAGCAAGCAAGAAGAACAAGGTAAAGTAGAAAAAACGTAGAGGAGGCTTTACCAACAGCCACTGGGACGGCGACAGCCACAGCGATCAGCCACGTGTTGTCGCCCGAGGAGGAGCCCGAGCCCGTGGCGTCGTCCCTCGAGTTGACGGCACCGTAGAGGACGCCCATCGACGGGTCGTAGGAGAGCACCTCGGAGGCGTTCGCGTCGAACCAGGGGAAGTCCACCACCAGCGCGCCGCGGTCGGCCGACAGGCTCGCGTTGATGGCCGCCGTGCGCGCCGCGCCGGATGGCGCCAGGACCGAGGACGACCCACCAAAGACGAGGGCAAAGTCAAACAGCTCGACATGGATCGACGCCGTCGAGTTGCTCACGGCCAGCGTCAGCTCCGTGGCTGAGCCGACGGTGGTGGCGTTGGCCTGGGTCTTGCGGGTGGTGCCCGACACGAGCGGATACGAGGCCAGCACGACCTGCAGCCGCAGCCTGTGGCTCGCGGCGGCAAAGGGCCAGCGGCGCGCGTTGAAGGTGTACTTGAGCGAGTTCCGCGGAATGTCGACCACCAGGTCGTCGCCCCACGCCCTCTGCACGTCCGCCTCGGGCGCGATGACGTAGACCACGGCCACCTCGGCGCCGTTGCCGAGCGTGGCCCGGAAGCTGACCTCCTGCACCTCTGCCCCACTGTCCGCCAGGACGGTCGTGTTGACGCCCACGACCCACGAGCCCGCCGCGGGGAATGTCTGGAATGCCAAGCATACACGCACGTCAGGCCTGGCCTCTACCACACCCAAGACGATGATAATGACGAAGGTGTACCTCGGTGTGAACGACAGAGCCGGACTCATCGATCTCGGTGAGCGAGTCGAAGCTGAGCTGCAGCGTCACGTTGCTGCCCGCTTGGCGAGTCGGCGCCGGGTGCTCCCTGGGTGGACGTCAGCTTTGCGCTCCGGAGAACAACAAAACCCCACGAGCGAGCGCGGGCACGGTACCAGAGGCAGCTGGGCAGATTGTCGACGAACGAGAGGACAGAGCCCGTCGACGAGGCCGGAGAGTCGGGGAGGCTGCACTGGGTGTTGGCGCAGCGCGAGGCGTCGGGGCAGGTCTGTCCCTCCTGGTTCACCGTGTTGGGGCAGGGCCCGTCGTCGGACGAGCACCACGACTCATAGAAGCTGTAGTCATCACAACAGATGGGATTTTTAGTAATAAAGAATAGAACAGGATTTAGTACTACTAATAATCAATCATTCTTCTATAAGTTTTGGCACGTGAAAAAGTAATGAGAAAAAAAAGAGAGAGAGAGAGA
>NAVB01000562.1:0-16499 GCA_002179805.1 Acanthamoeba lenticulata
TTCTTGAAATCGTTAGAATCTAATATTAGATGGAAAAAATGGGCAGAGGGAGGAAGCGAGGACTACGAGGTGTTTCTGCAGCTGTTGGGCAATCGAGTGAAGCTGCTCGGGTGGGACAAGTTCGCGGGCGGGCTCAATGTAAAGACCGGGGTCACGGGGACCGAGTCCATCTACACCGAATGGCGCGACAACCAGATCATGTACCATGTTTCTACCCTTTTGCCCTTCTCGCCGGGCGATACCCAACAGGTTCGTCTCCTCCTTCTTGCCCTTTCTCCATCATCCTCGTCGAGGGCTTGAGATTGATGTGGACGACTTGCCCGTAGATTGAGAGGAAACGACACATCGGCAACGACATCGTGTTGATCGTTTTCCTCGACGACAAGAACGCGACCTACTGCCCCAGCCTCATCAAGTCGCACTTTATCCGTACGTTCCCAACCAAGAAGAAGAAGAAGAGGAAGAGGAAGACAACTCAACATGAGCCGTTCTCACGCACTGCGTGCACTGGACAGACGTGGTCATCCTCGTGCGTGTGGAGCAGCGAGACGAGACCGGAAAAGCGACGCATGTGCGGTACGATGGCCCACCGCGCTCTCAACACGTGTTGAAGGTCTCTCACGCCATCCAAAATGCATCGCAGGGTGGCGGTGACGGCCAAGGACGGCGTCCCAATATTCGGGCCGACGTTGCCCAAGCCCGCCGTGTTCCCGCTCTCCGACCCGCGCAGCTTCAGAGACTTCTTCTTGTCCAAACGTGCGTGTCTGGCCATTGGCCTTTCTTTTTCTGTTTCTTGCACACTGGGTCCTCATTGGCGTGGTCGTTGTTGTGGAGCAGTGATCAACGCTGAGCTGGCGGCCTATCGAACGGCGTCGTTCTCGCGCAAGCTGCGAGTGGCGCGCAAGGCCTTGCTCGATGAGATCTCGCTCAAGTACTGGACATGATCAAGCATGAGTGGCGACAACAACAAGACGGACGAGGGCCATCACGCGGGGAGAAAGAAAAACAGAGAAAGTGAAAGCGAGACGATCTCTCGTGTGTGATGTGCTGAGCAGGACGAGGATGAGCGCTCGTCTTCTCTCCCAGTGTGCTTGCTTTGTCAAACGCCAGGCCCGAGCGCGCTTCCCCATGCCCAGTTGTACAACAACCACAACAGTAAAAACTGTTCCAAAAAACTGCACAAGAAGCTTCTACTCTTGACGTTAGGAGGGGGAGGCCTGAGGCATGCAAAAGTTGTAGAACATCGAGTCGGAGAAGACCTCAGCTGGCCGTCGCCAGCCCACCATCCCCGCCCGCACGACAGCCTCGGGCACCTCTTCGCCTGCGCAGAGAGGCGGAAAACAAAGTTGTTGAAGGCGCAACGTGTAGCGACCGACGTGGTGGGCGCTTTGAAGGCGCGCATACCCGAGTAGTGCGGGTCGAGCAGGAGGACCTGGCGAAGCTTGTCGGCCGCTGGATCGTAGCGCACGCCCAGCAACGTGTAGGCCCCGCCCGTGGTCGACCCTGTGTCCGAGCGCCACAACATGAGTCCGTACGTCACTTCTCACGCGGGCCTGTGGGAAAGGGCACCGATCATGACGGGCGTCCGCTGGTCGCGGAAGTGGGCGAGGAGCTGCTTCCCCTTGGACTCGATCTCGCTACCTGACGCCACAAACAGGATCTTGCACTCCACCTGCGGGCGCATGGGGAGGAGAAGGTGCGAGTGAGGCCACGACGGGATGGACTACTTCGGGCACGGTGATCAGCGGCACCCCAAACAGGGCGTCGAAGCAGAGACAGATCTCAAAGGAGCCGATCCACTCGCGGGAGCCAAGGAAGCTGCAGCGAACGGCTCAGTCAGGACCATGTGGAGCGCCTTGTGCAGGAAGATGAAGGTGCAGGCACCTGTGCGGCTTGTCCCCTATGCGCACAAGCGTCTCCTGAATCTCGCGGAGTGAGGGCACCGCCTTGCCCTCGCCTGTCTCACACGAGCAACACACCGAGCTCGTGATGATGAATGAGCTGCACCACCTTCACGAGCACTGCATGCTTGCTCCATCGCTGTCCATCGCCATACCATTCGGGTGGTGGTTGACGATAAACCAGCTGCACAGCGTTTGCATGGAGCGGTAGGCGCACGCCCAACCCTGGCGTTTTGCCGTGAGGTCGCTGCGAGCAAAGTTGAGAGGGGGGGGGGGCAAGGACAAACGTGGTCCTTCTCTTGATCTTGGCCAAAGTGGTAATAGTCATAGTGACCCGAAACCAAGCTCTCCTGCAAGTCTTGTTTTGCCTCCGTTCCTTGCTTCGAAGGAACGTGCACATGCACGTCTCTCAGCCGTTCGGGAGGTTGCTCCATGTGAGTTGGTTAAAAAAGGGGACAAATCTCGTGACCAAAGTACTATGAAAGAGCAAATTAACAATGACAGTTGAGTGAATTCAATCTGAAAGGAGAGAAGGGCAAGAGATGTCGTTTTCTTCTTTTGGTTGGGTGTTTAATTCGGGGTCGCATGGCTTAGCCGAGTTACACAACAGTGCCGGCAGAGCTGGCAATACGGGGCCAGAGATCAGCGCACTCCTTAGCCACGGGGCCGGTGATGGCAGAGCCCTTCATCTCGCCCTTGGGGTTCACAATCACGCCAGCGTTATCCTCGAAATAAATAAACACACCATCCTGCCGCCTGAAGGGCTTCCTCTGCCTGATGATCACGGCGGGGGTAACTGTACACAACAACAACAACAACAAAAGACTATGAGCCTCTAAAGAAGTCGAGATGGAAAAACGAAAGCAATGTTGTGAGGTAGTGGCGATGCGTACCCTTCTTCCTGAGCTCGGGCTTACCCTTCTTGACGGTGGCCATCACCATGTCGCCGGAGGCGGCGGCGGGCAGCCTGTTAAGGCGCGCACCGATGCCCTTGACGGAGATGATGTAAAGGTTCTTGGCGCCAGTGTTGTCAGCGCAGTTCACCACGGCGCCGACGGGCAGACCGAGGGTAATCCTGAACTTAGCACCAGTGGTAGCACCCGCTCCTACACATCACGAACCGAAGGAGGACGCTATCAGCACATGACCGAGGCTTGACTACCACTTCACCGCAACCCTAGAGAGAGGCCAAGCAGAGAAAGAGGACGGGGGCATACCGCGCTTCGGCATGTTGATGGACGATGTAGGGAGAGAAGAAAGAAAGAAGGTTTGGGAACCTGAAACCTGGTTTTTTGCCAGGCCTTCAGCCGTCGACACAAATTGTCCTTTCTTCCTCGCTGCTCCTTCGAAATTGGATTTTTTAATATTTTTGAGGCCTGCCTTTTCACGCTGAAGAGATCGCGAGGTGCACTTCGCCACACCTCTTGTGGAGGAAGATTTTCAACACGTACGCGTACTTACTTTGCTCATTCGTGACGGCTTTGCCTCCAATCAATCGTCTCGACTATTTCGTTCTTACCCCTCCCCCCTCTTCCAACCAACTTTTGCAGATGGAAGTGGAGCAGCCAGCCCAACATGCCGAAGAGTCTGCTGACAGCCAGCTTGGAGGCATCTCCTGGCAGAAGGAGGACTGGCGCAAAACGATGCGTGCACTAGGTATGTCGTCCCGCCTCCCCGTCTGCTGGCTTCTCCTTCTCCCTCTTGGCCTTTGAAAGGAAACCCAAAAGCTGGCCTAGACTGCTCTGCGCATCGGCCAATCGTGTTTTTCCGCACGTGCCAAAACTCTTCGTTGACGAGCAGCCTTTTGCGGGCGCCAACTGCCATTCCACTTCCTCTACATACGCACACACGCTCCGCGGGCGGTGTCACGCGCATGGGGGGGGGGGATGCGGCCAGAGCGTGACAAAGAGAGCCTAACGCCACGCGCCACAGGCCAGTCCAAGTCTCGGCCCAAGCTCGAACTCCAGGGCAAGCTGGCCGAAGCGGAGAGTCTCATGGCCGACGCCAGGAAGCTCATCACCGCCGAAAAGTTTGACGAGGCCCTCCGCCTCTTTCCACAAGCGCACACCCTCTGTGAGGAAGCCAGTGTACTTTTTTGCAGCTGTCGCTTTCTTCGTTCTTTCTTCGCGCTTCGCTCTTTTGACCTTCCTCTCTTTCCAGCCAAATGACGACGCACAGCGCGAGACCTTGTTCCAGCTCTACTTCTCGTGGGCCTTTGCGCTCCAGGAGAAGGGCAAGCGAGAGTACCTCAACATGTGCGCTGCCTCACCATCATGATGATGAAAACGGTGACGATGATAATGATGCTGATAACGAAGGCGCTGGATTGGCGAATCGACAGGGAGGGCCAAGATGAAGCCAAGGTGAACGCTGTCGACAACTGGTTCATCGAAGCCATCAAGAAGCTCAAACTGGCCCTCGAGAAGCGGCCCAACAACCCCCTGGCCCTCGTTCGTCACCGCCCTTCTTCTTATCATCGTTCTCATCCCCGCCAGCCCACGCTCATGCCGTCGTGCAGCATTCGGCGGCGTGCGCCCTGATCTGTCGCGGGGACTTGCGCGAGGGCATCCCAGCCGACAAGCGCTACTCCAAGGCCTGCGTCAAACTCCGGTCCGCGAGCACACTTTTTTGTATTTAATTTTATATTAATAATTTGTCATTCTTATTTATGCTTAATTGTTTTTATTTTTGGCGTGCATGGCAGACGAGCGATCGAGTCCAACGCGGAGAGCGACACGCCAGCGGCGCTCTGGCGCACGTGGGGCAACGCAGCCCTCAAGCGAGGTACGCGTGGCCCGCCATCGACACGTCCTCTCGGTCGATCGAGTTGTCGGCTGACCGCTCGAGGCTGCGGCCAATCCACCACACACCAACATCATAGCGCAGCTGCGGAAGGTCAAGTTGGACGAGCGCGCCGAGCTGGTCGACGAGGCCTCGGCCAAGTACGAAAAGGCCCTCAAGGCCGACCCCGAGGACGGGTACGCTCGCCCTCTTCACCATCTTCTTCTACTTCATCGAGGTCGCGAGGTTCTGACTCGACGTCATTGTCATTGGTGGCCGGCGGGGAACAGGATCACGCGGCACACGTACGCGCTGTTCATGCACTTCAAGGCCAGCGACATGCTGGCCGACGCCGTGCGGCTCAAGGACGAAGTACGTCGTCGCAGCTGACCCACCCAAGCCCGAAACGCGTGGGTTTCATGCAGCTCACACGAGGATTGATCAATCGCGTGACCTCCACCACGCCATTCCACACAGGCGTTGAAGGTGGAGCAGCTGATGAAGGTACGGGCGGCGCTGCTGACCGCGCTCGACTACAAGTTTGACTGCACGCCGGCCATCGCCCTGTGGAGCAGCTACCTCGAGGTCCATGTCGAGGTCCGTTGTCTTCTCCTTCTCCTTCTCCTCGTCCTTCCAGGGCTGACTCGTGCCACGACTCGCGCGCAAACACAATACAGTACATCGCGCCGGAGCGGCAGGCCCAGATGTACCGTGAGTCGCGAGAGACCCGCAAGATCGTGGACTGGCTCAACCTGCGCCATCTCCTCCACCAGCGCGTTCGTGACCTGCTCCTCCTCCTTTCCCCCCTTTTCCCGCGCATCAGGGGACGTCATGCTGACGTCATGGGCGGGCGGGCACAGACGGACAACATGCTCTGCTTTGGCTACGGCGTCAAGCAGGGCGGCAACCGGCCGAACTGGTTCGCTTCCTCTCGTCCTCCCTGCTTGTGGGCCGCGCCAGCCTGATTCGTGCGTGCATGCGCGTAGGAAGCGACGCTTCTTCGTGCTGACCCCAAAGAAGCTGTTCTACTACACGGACGCCGGCGGCAAGATGAAGGGCAAGATCCTCCTCAGCCAAGTGGCCAGCGTCAGCGTCTCTGGCGTACGTCTAAGCGGCAGCAGCCGAAGCAGCCAACAACGCGGCCAGCGCCCCGGGGCTGACCTGGCTTGACCTCTGGCGATGGTGACGACAGGCTCCGCTGGCACCGCGAGCGGCGCTGGGCACACGAGGCAAGGGCAGCGTCATCGAGAACCCGCGAGGCTCCGTGGTGATGGCGCCCACCTCTGCCCCTCTGGCGTCGGACGGAATCGAGGGCTGGGACGAGAGCGGCTACGGCTTCCACATCGCCACGCCCGCCCGGTGCGCGTCGACTTGCCTCCTTTCGCAGCAGTAGCATCTGTTCAAGAGACTCATCGTGCTTGCTCCGCGCATGTGCGGGGGGGGGGAGGGAGAACAGGACGTACAAC
This sequence comes from Acanthamoeba lenticulata, assembly GCA_002179805.1. Taxonomy (NCBI): domain Eukaryota; phylum Discosea; order Longamoebia; family Acanthamoebidae; genus Acanthamoeba; species Acanthamoeba lenticulata. The sequence continues at coordinate 6,149 of NAVB01000562.1, forward strand.
GTGGTGGTGGACTACGCCAAACAGAGGGAGCAGTGGACGGACGCCATCTACCAGGCCATTTCGGTGATTCCTGGGCGGCCGAGCGGGAGCATGATTGAGGGTGCCACAACGAAGAACAACAAAGGTCGGCTGGGCGTAATCTCGAGCCTGCGCAAGCGGGCCTCGCGGAAGGACCTCTCCTCCGAAGAGGATTGAAAGCCCACCGACTTGCTCGGAACGAGAGAAAATAACCGCTTAAACTTCTGGGCTTCCTGTCAACAGACAGTCGGGTACAGGAAGCTCGTCCAGCTGTCTGGGACTATGTATAATTCCCAGCATCACGCCGCAGCGTACGCACAACGATGTGTAGGGGGGTGGCCGGAGCGAAGAACGAGCTGAATACTGATATTGTTTGAGGTTTTTGTAATCTGTATAAAATATCAAGCGGATTCCGTGGTGCAACGGTAGCACGCAAGTCTAACACACTTGAGGTCGCGAGATCGACACTCGCCGGAATCAATCCTTTTGCTAACCTGGCAAATTCTGCAGCCAAAGTTTGATACAACAAATAATTTTTTAATGTATTGCCATTTATATATCACAACACAAAAAATAGTTGTTAAAATTATTGAAAACAACCATCCAAAAATACAAATATAAATAAGTTTTTAATAATACTGTTTTTCAAGTTTAATATACCTTTTCGTCATTGTCCGTGCAATTTTGCAAGGACGGATGGCCGAGTTGGTCCAAGGCGCTACGTTCAGGTCGTAGTCTGGATTTCCAGGCGTGGGTTCGAATCCCTGCTATTTTCGAAAAATATAGATTTTTGTTTGAGCCAACTCCGGCCGCAGAATTTGCCAGGTTAGCAAAAGGATTGATTCCGGCGAGTGTCGATCTCGCGACCTCAAGTGTGTTAGACTTGCGTGCTACCGTTGCACCACGGAATCGTATCATTAGCAGTGGCGATTTTTACGCAATATTCATCGTAATCCTACAGTTTTACCGCGGAAATCTCTTCAGTTGCAAGTCGTGCTGCTTCGTACGCGTTTCTTTTTTTCTGTTAATTACAAAGAGATGGAGGCCTTACTACTCGGTGCTGGTGTTGGGTTGGTAAAGGCGATCGAAGGCGGCTTGCTTTCTCGTTCCGTTGCTTCACTTTTTGGCGTAATCGAAAACATTGTCTCTCATCCTTTACTCGATGAAGAACTGGAAAAGGTTCGCATTACCACCGAAGTGAAACCGTTCGTCTTCCTGACTTTACTCTTCCTTTGCCTGGTCAGTTGGACATCGTGCCCATGTTGCAGACCGTAGGGGCTTTGGTGAAAGACCTCCCTGACGACGTGTCTGATGATGAGGCGGCCAAGATCGGCTTGAGCAACGTTATGGACATGCTTGACAAGATTCGGCGCACCCTTGAGCTTATTAATAAGGAGACCGAATACCACAACAACAAGCGCTGGTACCCCATCACCCCCATCGCTCAAGATCCTTCCCGCTAAGCACCAGTGCCGGGTTTAGGTTGGCCTCCTTCCGCAATCCACAGTACGAGCCGTACTTGATCAAGTTGCGCAACTACAAGGTCATCCTCGAGCAGCGGATCGACCTCCTCATCAAAATCCTGTCCCTGCAGTTCGTCGCCCTCCTGCTCTCCTGCGCCCTTGCTTTGCCCAACCTGACTCGCGCGCGGTGGGCTCCAGCGCGGGGAATGGCCACAGGAAGAGGCCGGCGACAGCGGCCCCGGTGAAGGCGCCCAAGGAACAACAGGCCGAGCCACACGAAGGGCAAGAGGTGGAAGAGGACGAGAAGAAGAACGAGGAGGAACAGGAGGAGGCCGAGATCACGCGACCTCTGCAGCCCGCCGAGGCGCAGGACCGCGTCAAGTTCGACTTTGAGGACCTCGACTTTAGCGCGAGCCTCGTGCTCGTTCCCAGCTCTGTCACCTCTTGCTGACCAACGGCCGTTGGTCAGCACCTGACGGATGTACATACGTTTGTTTGATGTTGTGGGCGCGGCAACCATGGCGGACATAAAAAGGTTCAACAACAAGAAGGAGAGGCGACAGCGGCAGGTGCGCGTCCATGGGATCATCGACCCAGGTCTCCTGTAGCGATGCAGCACCCATAGCCATGGAGGCGCCTCCTCCCGACAGGTTCTTCCCTTCGTGGCCTTTTTCTTCGACCCAAATCGCCCCAAGGACCAGTTTGTGGTCGTGCACGTTCGTTGAATTGGTCAACGCATTTATCAATAAAAATCACCAAAAACTATTGAACAGCTTGCCCAGGGTGCTACTCTCTACATGGGAGCCAACTTGACGGCAGAGCCGTAGCACATGACCTCGGTGAGCTTGCCCGACATACATTGGTATTGCACCCGCACGACAGCGTCGGCGCCCAGTTCCTAAGCCCGTTGGTGAGCCACCGGGCAGAACAAAAGAGAAGAGACGGAGAGGGGGGCATACCAGCGCGGCCTGCTCCAGCCTGGCGGTGGCCTCCTTTCTGGCCTCCACCAGCAGACGTGTATCGCCTGTGGCCACAGTCATTGAGTGACTGAGTGAACAACGAGACGCAGCGGGCTGGCGAGGAGAGGGGCAGCGCACGTACCTCCGATTTCGCCGCCGAAGATGGCCTGGATCTGGGCTGCAGGTGACGATCGCCAACAAGAAAGGAGCGTAGGTCATGGTCAGCCACCTTTGTTAACGATGTGCGCCAGAAGGTGGCGTACCCCAGGTGTCGCCTACAATCGTCCGGGACCGCACCGTGTGGCCAAACACCATGCCCAGGTCTGCCTCATCCCCACAGTCCCTCATGGGTTGTGAGCCGAATGGCGGCAAGCACTGAGAAACGAGAGGAGGGGAGGAACGTCTAACGGACCGCTCGCTGTCTTGCGCCCGGCCACCGTTTCAGCTTAAAGGGCAGAACCGTCATGGGTCAGTTTGGTGGTTCAAATTGATTAAATCAAATGGATAAAGAGAAGTGCTTGGCAGTGTGCAGTCGTACTGGCGCACAAGTGCAGGAGACGGCGGCTGCTCTGGGAGGAGCTGGCGTGCGTCCGCAGGAAAGGAACCGCGCTGCCCACGAGCGGCCCTGTGCCAAGCCACGTCAGTCACCTGCTCCTCTCTTAGTTGTTGAGACTCGCGTACGGGAAGAAGACGCCAACAGTTTGTTTCGTGCCTGCATTTGGGGGAGTTGGTGTTTGTTGTTCGTGCCGAGTGGTGAGGTCGTTCGTTCGTCCAGCAAGAAAGCCAATTTCTTGGTATTTCAAGGTCTGGGAGAGGCGCAGTGGTCAAGCAACAGCGGACCGTGGCCCCGCGCTTCCTCGCGGACCACCCTGACTCAGTCCTCGCCTCCTCCTTGTTCCTTTGCTGATACCCTACTGGGTGATCTTGAGGAAGAAGGTGGAGGTGGAGCGGTGATCTACATTCGGCTGCACGACACCCGAGGACGGTGCAGAAAACCAATCATGAACGTCCGTTTTACTTGAGCTCTCGTGTCTCCTTCTCGCTCTTGGTCCCAGAAGCAGAACTGCTGCTCTCCTCTCGATTCCACTCGCGCTTCAACTTCTCCCACACCGGCGATTGCGTGGCGCCACCAGCTCGGGCTGCCCCGGTGAGGATGGTCTGTCGTGTTTGTTGTGGTGTGAGACCTGACCGCACCACAAATAAGAGGAAGAGGAGAAGGCGAGTCATCGAGCTTTTGTACGACCTCGGTCAGTTCGGCCCTAGACTTGCCCTGCTGGATCTGCTGGATGAGCTGTGTGCGCAGAGCGTATGACGAGAAGGTCAGCAAGGTCGGAACGGTTCGATCCCTCGTTAGAGAGGAGCGAACGAGGTACCTCTTTGTGCCGCGGGTCGTTTTGGAAGGCGAGCAAGGCCTGCTCCAGGTTCTCTATCTGCCCGGTCAAGCGCTCGGTAGCTTGTGACTTCTGCTGGCGGGAAGAAGAAGCTAAGTTGAGTGCAAAAGGAAGCCAAGCAGGGGATGAACGAAGGGGACAACCTCGGGCACAGCACGCTGGGCCAGGACCGTTTTGTACAGTTCCAGCGTCTTGGCGTAGACTTCCTTTTGATCCTTCGCCACGCTTTGTGCATCCACTTCAGCGGCGCGAATATATTTTTCGGCATCGAGTCGCATCTTTTGAATGTGATCATACTCTTGGCGACCAAAGCTTCGGTACTCTTGCCACGCCACTTGGGCCATGCGCCACAGTCGTCGCATCCTTCAATCGCCTGTATTTATCTTCAGGTGTTGGGTTTGTATTTTTTTCTTTTCTTCTTTTCTTGTTTGGGTCTCGTCGGAGACGTTGGGGTGGGTGTGGGTTTGTGAGGAAGGTGCGTGTGTTCATTTTGCTTGATCGTATATATATACATTACATATAGAGAGGGACGGAGACGTCGCGCCTCTGCATCTTCCTCTTGCGGAATAAATAATCGAGATCCAGAAAGCAAAAGGCGAATTGAAGAAGAGTTGTGATTGCGGAGGAACCCTGGCTGGACCTAAGATGGGGGGTGGGACTAACGCTAAAACACACTTGTGGCGAAGAGACAAGAAACTGATATAAGTTATTTTGTACATTTGCGCTTTCGACTTGGTCGAGGGGGCGACATACTGGATATAATTTGTGACGAGAGAGGAAGATGAGAGGCTTAGATGAGGATGCAGCTCTTCTTGCCAGCCGAAGCGGGCTTCGGCACGTTGTTGCAGACAATGCTGGTGATGGCGGCATCGAAGACCTCCTTGAGGCCGGCCTTGGTCAAAGCCGAGCATTCCATGTACCTGAGAGCCTTGATCTGCTTGGCGAGCCTCTGGCCTTCCTCCTGAGAGACAGCGTCGGCCTGCTCCTTCCTCAAATCGGTCTTGGTACCGACCAGAATGATTGGCGCCTTGGGGCAGTGGTGCTTCAACTGTGGGTTGGAGGGATTTTTGGGGGGGGATGAGTAAATTGAACATTAACCACCAAGCGCGGACGGGTGGTTTGTTTGTTACCTCAGGGACCCAAGTCTCCGTAACGTTGCCGAAAGAGGTGCGGGCAGCAACGGAGAAGCACAGCAGGAAGATGTCGGTCTTCTGGTAGCTGAGAGTCCTGATCCTGGCATAAGCCTCCTGACCTACGAGGAGGAACAAAGGAGTTAGGACGATGTTGGCGAATGATGAACAAATGGCCGGCCGAAGTGGGGCGAAAAGGCGAACCAGCAGTATCCCAGAGGGAAAAGATGACCTCCTTGCCCTCGACCAGCACGGTGGCCTCATAGTTGTCGAACACTAAGGGCATTACAACACCCCAGCAACCAAATTAATCTCTCTGGCCCCCTGAATTACAGCAAGCGCGAAGAAAGATATGCGTACCAGTCGGAACGTAGTCCGTGGGGAACTCATTCCTTGTGTAGCTGATCAACATGCAGGTTTTGCCGACCGCACCGTCGCCAACTATTCGTTGTAATGCGACATAACTTTTAGAAAAAAGGTGCAGGTTGCATCGCGGGGCAAGAATGACTCGAATGGAATCGAGCCTTTAAGGGGCGGAAGAGCGACGTACCAACGACGCACTTGACAGTCTTCTTCTCGGGGGAGGCCATTGTAATAAGACAACAAGAGAAGCTTCGTACTAAGTCGGGGGTAGGGAGGGACTCTGGGGCGCACGAAGGCAGCAACCGGTTGTGGTACGACTGAAGGCGCGTGAACGGTTTGCCGAAAGGGGCCTTACGCGAAAGTCTGTCGCGGTGGGAAGGCAACAACGAGCCTCCAATCGCTATTGGCCAGCGCAATTGGACCGCGAAGCAGTGCGGTCTAGACGACGGGCTTGGGGGCCTAAACGCCAGATTGAGGGCGACAACCGGTAACCATGGCCAAGATGAACTGTTCTGGAAACTCTTGTTTTCTTCACATTTCATGCATATATGACGTCAGCAAGGAAAAACTCGTACTGGTGATTTCTCTTCAAAATGGCCGCAAAAACCCAGAATTGGAAGCGGCCAAGTATGCGCGAAATGCACAAACCCTTTTTCTCTTTCTCTCCCCTCCTCATCCCACATCAGCCCCGAAGCGGTTGGTCTTTTCTCCCTCCCTAAACCGAAATGAAGTACGTACTCCTTGATGGTTGTGTCTTTGAGAGACATTTAGATGGAGGATTGATCATGTCTCTTTGATCTCGTTCCATCTGCAGGACCGAAGTCTGCCAATTCTCTGGCTACAAGATCTACCCCGGTCATGGCCGGCGTTATGCCCGTACCGACATGAAGACCTTCGTCTTCATCAACGCCAAGGCCGAGAAGGCGTTCCTCAAGAAGAGCAACCCCCGCAAGGTGCTCTGGACCACCGTGTACAGGCGCATCCACAAGAAGGGCACCACTGCCGAGGTCCAGAAGAAGAAGACCAGGAAGGTCGTGAAGGTCCAGAGGAACATCGTCGGTGCCACCCTGGAGCAGATCAAGCAGAAGCGTCTTCAGAGGCCCGAGATCAGGGCTGCCGCTAAGGAGGCTGCCCTCAAGTACGCTTTGCTATTCCTCCCCATTTTGTGACGATGCTAGGGAAGAGAGACATCTGTGTGAATTTTTTTTTCTCACGTCAATGCTTACACTCTGTAGGGAGATCAAGGAAAGGCAGAAGAAGAAGGAGGAGCTCAAGAAGAAGACCACTCCCGCCAAGGCCGCTGCCCCCGCCAAGTCCAAGAAGGTCGCTGCCCCCAAGCCTAAGGCTGCCAAGGCCCCCAAGGCTCCCAAGGGTCAGAAGGGTCGTTAAGTCCTTTTTCTCTGCTGTTCCTTAAAAAAACATAAAAGCTCTTCTCGGGAGAACGCTCGTTTTTTTTGCTCGGCAGCTCGTTTTCAACCTCTTGGCCCATCAACAGAGCGGAAAGCCACTGGGGTCAGTGTTGGTTGTAGGATCATTTTTCTTCGTGCGCAAAACAAAAAATTCATAAACTGCCAGAAAAAAAACAAAATAAAATCACAAAACACAATCGCACGATGGATTGGTTGTGGGGGCGTGGTGGAAAGGGTGCTCGTGCGGACGATGCTGGGCAGGGCGGTGTTGGTGGTGCTCCAGGCCTTGGTGCTGGTGGGCAAGGAGGTGAAGCATTTGGCCGACGCTATGTTGTCGATCTTGCATCGCGCTACCTCGAATCTCTTGCCTGCCTTCGGCACGCCCATGCTACCACCCTCCTCAAAGACAAACGCGTACCACACTTTCTTTCTTCAGCACGAAAGAACTCTTCCTCAATTTGATTCTGCGGGGCACCTGCTGCGTGTAGAACCTGTCCGTGGGCGTGCCGTGGTCAGCCCTGCTGACGCCCCTGATCACGCTGGCCATGGCTGAGGCTTCCTACTACTCCCTCTCCTTCCTTGAACCTCGTGCACTCAAGAAAGAGGTACGCGTGTTGGCCGACTGGCCAGTGCTGCTCGCACCTTCCAAGCCTTACCTACGCACGCGTGTGGTACACTGGGACCAGACGCTTCGAGGGCTCTACACGCAGGCCTACAACAACCTGCGTTCTATCGCTAAGTCGGCCCACGAGCTCGATGCCATCAGCGAGGACGCCAGCAGCGACCACGCCGTACGCACACATGCCCTTTCTCTTTGTCTTCCTCTATCTTCCTCACCTTCTTCTTTTCTCCTCATCGTGTACACGCAGGAGCCAAGCAACCCGACTTTCTTCGCCGTCATGCTCAAGGACTGCTGTCTCCTCATCGAGTGCCGATTGGAGATGGTTGGCATGTACGATTGTCCTCCCACCTCTGTCTCCTGCCTCGACGAGCCGCTCCACATGAAGTGTTAACTCGCTGGCTGGGACCTGTGGCGGTTGCGGCGGGCTATGTACGTAGTTATGGGACGCTGGCCAACGCCATGGGGCCACCACCGCGCTACCAGAACCTAACCTCGCTCACGGCCAAGCTGGCCGATCGCGCGCGGAATCCCAAGTATTTCTCGCACGCCCTCACGCAGACCCTCAAGGCTCATGTCCTGTACATCATCATCACCGTCTTTCTCCTGCCTCGAATTCCCTATCCACGAAGAGACTTGACCATGGCCTTATCATGATCGTGGCACAATTGTCTGGTTGCAGGTTCGAGCTCACGATCCTCCAAAAGCTGTTCCGCATCCAGATGGCGATCGGCAACTACCAGTTCAAGGACAGCACCTTCCTCTCCTTCCAATGCAAGGGCGATCTCGACCAATGGAAGGCCCTCCTCGCTGAGTGCCAGTCGCCCTCCGCGACCGCCTCTGCGGCCTCCAAGGTGGGCATTCCCCGCCAAACCCGGCTCAGCCCGCCTGGCCTGGCCTTGGCCCGGTCTAACCGGCCTGAGCTGACGGCGCGCGCACGCACGCACAGGGGCTGGCGCGCAAGGACGACAAGGCGGCCAAGGTGCAGTGCGGGATCTACACGTGGCTCCGGGACTTCTCGCAGGTGACGCTGAGCCGCATCCTTTTCTACTTTGGCAACGTTTACGCCCAGCAGCGCATGCCCAACGGGCGACCGATGGACGTTCGCGCCCTCTCGGCCTCGTCTCGGCCCGACTTTTACGCCGTGTAAGCCGCCCTCTTCTCCATCATCACCGTCATTAGTGTTATCATCGACGCGGGCCTGGGCTGATGGTGCTCCCTCGGCACATCCTGCAGGATCGAGAATTTCACGCAAAACACAGAGGCGCTCAGCGTCTGCGTCGTCTACGAGGTGCCCCGCTCGGCCGTGCCAGGTACTGCGCCCCCACCCACCCAGGCCCCTGAGCCGCGGGCCTGACGGCAGTCCTTTTCATTTATTTGAATTCTTTCTGCTCAGGAACTGAGTTCAGCCCGGACGGGTACATGCCGCCGTCGGCCCTCAAGCGCTACGAGCCGCCCAAGGGCCTCAACTCGTGGCCGGCCATCTTCGCCTTCCCCGGCGTACACCACCATCACCATCACCACGCTGGCTTGCTCGACGACCTGACATGGCCTGGTCTTAAAATCATGCAGGAGCCGCCAGCCGACCACTGGCCCAACGTGGTGAGCATGATCCTCGACAATGACGGCGAGCTTAAGCAGTATAAGCAGGCGCTGATGTACTTTGACAAAGCCATCGACTACACCTATGCCGCCGTGCGCGTCGACGTCGGCTTCACGCTCGTGCGTCCTTCTCTTCCTCCTGGGCTTGACAACTTGCCCGATGGCTCATCGTGCACGGGACGGGGGATTGATGATGCGCGTGCAGGTGGCGATCTATCGGGGCAAGCAGAGAGCAAGCGAGGGGCTCATCAAGGGCTCGATGAACACCATCGCCGACCACCTGCGCAACACCTCCACCTTTGCTCGTCTCCGACCCAAATAAAATACCCCTCCTCTGCTGCTCCAGAGCTTCTTTCCCCACCGGCTCGGCTCGACACCGGTGTTATCACCCCAGTACGAACACCGCCTGGCGCAGCTTTCAACTTCGCAGCTGTTCGGATGGGAAGCGGTGCTTTCTCCGCAGTATCCGTTGATATGTGGCCATGGTGCGTGTGGTCCCAAGAGCTGCGGGGCGGGCGCGTGGTGGGCACGCGCGACACCAACTGCGGCACCAAGGGCACCCACCAGCGTGGGTGTGACTGTCCAGTGGAAGAAACGCAGAGGAGGGGACCGCAACTAATCTAATAAATGAGGCGGAGTTAATGTTTGCTGTAGTGCCGTTTATTTCTATGCGTAACTCCAGTTGGTCAACTGAGCGCGTGGTAGAGCGAGCCAGACGCGACATGGAAGCTCCTGCAGGCATCCATAAGGAGAGGCAGAGGATAGGTGCGCACGCGTGCAGTAGGCGCAGGATATCAAAGGCTTCAAGCCCATTGGTTGTTGCAATATTCCACACCCCGAGCAACGGCCACCGAGGCAACGGCCAAGGGCCACCAACCAACACGACACTCACCACAAAAAGGGGCAGGCCCTGAGTCGAATATCTTCACCACTCTCTACAACTTTTACCAACACCAACACCACAATCAACACCATGGGCGACGAGGTTCAGGCTCTTGTTATCGACAACGGTTCGGGCATGTGCAAGGCTGGCTTTGCCGGTGACGATGCTCCGCGCGCTGTGTTCCCGTCGATTGTCGGTCGTCCGCGCCACACGGGCGTGATGGTGGGCATGGGCCAGAAGGACTCGTACGTCGGTGACGAGGCCCAGTCCAAGCGTGGTATCCTCACGCTCAAGTACCCGATCGAGCACGGCATCGTGACCAACTGGGACGACATGGAGAAGATCTGGCACCACACCTTCTACAACGAGCTCCGCGTGGCCCCCGAGGAGCACCCCGTCCTCCTCACTGAGGCCCCGCTCAACCCCAAGGCCAACCGTGAGAAGATGACCCAGATCATGTTCGAGACCTTCAACACCCCCGCCATGTACGTCGCCATCCAGGCCGTGCTGTCGC